>JASSUY010033446.1:0-11874 GCA_032466535.1 Forpus xanthops
TGGAATGGGTTGCCCAGGGAAGTTGTGAATGCTCCATCGCTGGCAGTGTTCAAGGCCGGGTTGGACATAGCCTTGGGGGGCACGGTTTAGTGGGTGTCCCTGCCCATAGCAGGGGGATTGGAACTAGATGATCTTCAGGTCCTTTCCAACCCTAACTACTCTATAATTCTAAGTAACCCTCTTGCTGGAGCTTCCTTATCATGCTTACAAGGTTGTCATGCGAGTCTTCACTAAATTCATTACTATACTCCTGATGTATGATAAGTGAATTGCTCATCCCTTACCCACCAGGCCTGCCAGAGGCTCACAAGGGTATTTTATTGCTCTGATTTCAGACATCAGGATCTTTGTTTAATACAAAGCCTAAAAATCAAGTAGTACCTGAACAGTATGGACAAGGTAGTATCGGAATAAACTGGTTTTCAGCTTGTTCACTGTTGGCCTGTACACATCTTCCAAACGGCTGAAAAGACGTCGGTCCAGATAACTCCAGTAATCTCGCAGGGCTGCCAGATCATAGCTCTGAACAAACTGCTGCAGCTGGTCCACTATCTTATCGACCTGAAGAGGGCAAAACAGGGGACACTGCAGTCACATGAGAGCTCTTCCAGCACAAGAGATTTTCTGTAACTTAATGCTGAGAAGCTTTAACAGCACAAATAATATTACAATATAGCACTTATGCATTAGCTACTCCCCTAACCCTTGAAAGGCTCTGCATTTGGTATTAGCATTCTTCCACTCTGGAGCACCTTTCAAATTAAAAAAAAAAAATAAAAAAGGAAGAAACGTGAAAGAGCATAGCCAAACAGATTTTTGGCAAGAGATTACATTTTGTTAAACACAGCTAATAGGATTCTTGGAAGTAAGCAAAACTTTCCTCTTCTTTTAAAAGAAGTCAGTTGATAAAGAAGAAACAGACATAATGTGATTAAATGTTGAAAACTCAAGTGCAACATGTGGAAAATTTTATTATTTTTAGTCTGAAAAAGCTGCATTTAGCCAACAGAAAGAGGAAGGCAGATCCACTGTACTGCAACCTTTTAAGTACCTTTAGCTTTAATAATATCATCTACTAACCAGGCAGGCAAAGAAGTCTGCAACAGATTGCTTTTTGTTCTCATGCTTCTTTGAAAATCATCTCTGCATATGAGTACGGCAAAATGGTGGTGTAGAAACTGATTTTTTTGATCAGGGATCTTCTGATGGCCAAAACAGGCATCAGAAAAAAACATCTGCACCCTATACAAAATTCAACTACCAAAGTTGTTTACTATGTGGTTTGCTTCCCTCTCATTAGTTAATGTCTTAGGACATGAAGCTGAAAATCCCCTGGTGGTTCACAGGTCAGACACAAGGTCCGTGGACAACAGTTCCGGACAGGCCGAACAGACACGGCCGGCACGGGGGGAAGCTGGCAGGGAACCACGACTCCCGGCCGCGAAGGCAGGCGACGGGGATGGAGCCCACCGTTTACCACCGCTACCCTGCGCTAACGCCGCTTCAGAACCAAGCAGGAGGAGAGCCTTCCACCGGCTGAAGCCGCCCCACCGGGAGGCTGCTCCAACAAACGGCGGCAAGGCCGGGCGGCGGCCCCCGCCACGGGGGTGGGGGAGTCCCGCCGGCGCGGCCCGCTGGGCCCCAGCCCCTGGCCCATCTGAGCCGAGGTGGAGGCAGCTCTGAGGCAAGCCGCTTTCGCGGAGGAGCGCGGGGGCTCCGCGAGTTTCCTCCCTACCGCCCGGCCCGATACACCAACCCAGCCCCTGGAGCGGGTACACGGAGTGTCGCCCAGGGCCTGCCCGGAGGCCGCATCCTCCCCGGGGGCCACCCGCGCCTGGCAGGGGGAAGAGACCATCGCTCACCCGAAAGCCTTTCTCCCTGTCCGCTTTGATCTCCGCATCCAGCTGCTTGAGAGCAGCAGTGAAGCCGCGGAAAAGCAAATACTCCCGCACCAACTCGTCCGCCCGTTCCGTAGCCGCCGCCATGGAGACCCCACGGCACCGCCCGCCCACGGGCGCGGAAGGCAAAGCCCGGCCCAACTCCAGAAGGACTACAGCTCCCAATACACCTTACGGCGCCCAAGCAGTGCAAGGCACGACGGATCTTGTAGTCTCAGCAGCTGCACATGCGCACTACCAACCCGCCTCGTAGTTGTCCCCCTCCCTGCCAGCACCTTAAGCCCGCGCTTTCTTCGCCTCCTTATTGGCTGCCGGTGAGCTCCGACTGCGTTCCGATTGGTCCTCTGCCACGTGCGGCTCGAGTTGCTGGGAGCGGAGGCGCAGGGGAGCGGCGGACATGTGAAGGGGTTGGGCCGAAGCCGATCCGATCCGAGCCGGTCCGGTCCGAGCCGATCCGGGTCGGTCGATCGATCCATCCGCGGAAGCTTCCGGAGGGTTTCCGCAGGGGTTTATCCGCGCCGGCCTTTTCCCTCCCGGCTGCAGAAGAAATAGCGCGGGCAGGCGTTCTTACCTCTAGGGCGTGCTTGCGGTCGGTAATGGGGCAGGGAGCGCTGGTCCGGTGCCAGGAAGGGCTTCCCGAGGCGGGCGCTTTGGGCTCTGTTAGGCCGGAGGGGTGGCTGCAGCGGGCCCGGGTGGGCGTGTGTCTGGCCCTCTCGTGCATGTGTACATCTTGTATGAATGCCTGCTCAGATGTCACAGTCAACTGGAGAAAAACTTCCGGTGCGGAGAAGAAATCTGTCTTTACCATTGGTGGGCCTGAGGAGTCTCAGCACGGTTGAAGCTGAGCCTCAGATAACCTGTGAAAATGGAACGTCAAGTCATTGTGGGGAAGGGTGCAGGAGGTGGGAAGCTTGTCTCAGCTGTGTTTCATGCCCCACAGTTTATCGTTAGTGATAGGTTAGGTGTTAGCCAGTACTTAGAGATGGCATCACTCAGGCAAAGAGAAGATTTCAAATGCCATTACTTCCTGTGGAAAAACGAGCTGGAGTGCTCTTTTTCAGTCACCTAAGCTTGCCTTTTTCATCAGTCCACTATGCAGGCTTTGAGTTTATTTTTCTTCACTTAATTACTTATTTATTTGGTATAAATAAGTGTTGCATTGCAGCTTTTGATGGAGACAGCTGGAAGCTGTAGGAAGACGCATGCCAGAGTGAATCCCAGCCCCCTGAGACAACTGCAAGAGGCAGAGCCTCAAGTGACCAAGCGGCGCTCGTCACAGGCACACCACCGGGCTACACTGGCAAAGCTTTTCAGTGGCTTGCAGGAAGCAGTTTTGTCCCGGTCACGCAGTTCAGCGTCAAAGGTGCGCAGCAGTGACTGTTTCTTTGTGCAGTGCTTTGTGCAGGTGTGTTTAAATTTAACCAGCTTCCTTAGGATGGCCGCTGTATATTTATGGATGCCAGTCTATGTGTAATGTCACTGTGTGCAGCTTTCCTCCATTGCATTTACTTTAAAGCAGGCAGGTCAGTGTAAGAAAAATTGTTCATTTTGTAAACTCTGGATCATGGGTTTATCATGGGCTCTGTCTGCACTTTTCTCAGAGGGTTTTTGCAGCTTCTTTGTAGCTTTGTGGCTTCTTTATATTTTGTAAACAAACCAAGAGATTCCCATGATGAAGTTATCTTGATTTCACAGCAAAATGCTGTGAAATCAGAACAGTGTGTTTAAGGATTAAGAGAATAAGTTGTAGGAGAGGGAGTAATTCCTTCAGCCTTATGAAGGTGCACTCTTTGTTCAACACACTGGAAAAATAAGTCAGGGAAAACAACCACCAGTACTGTTTATTGGTCTCTACTAAACTAAAACAAAAACCAAATCCAACAAACCAAAATCCCCCAAACTATTTTGTTAAAACAAAATTGTTTATAAAGATAAAATTGACCCTAAAATGCTACTGGAAAGATGGATATTAACATTCTCAAGGCAGAGGGATAAACACAGGGAGTACTTTTTTATCCTCAACTCTGCCACCACTTCATTTAATAAGATTGGTTACTTTCAGTTTTCCAGTTTGTACAATAGAGAGCGTAATGATTGCTTAGGAAGGGAATTGCCCTTGTAAAGGGTTTTGAATCTCCAAACATGCAAAATACTGCTATCTGGGGCTTGTGCCTGCTGAGCCCCTTACCTCTCATGCAGGTTGAGGCAGGTGTTCAGTTTGCTGTGTTTGGAATAAGATACAGGTTAAGCTGAAATACCATTATCTTAGAAGCCAAGACTGAACAGATACTTATTTTGTCTAGTCTAAGGGGACTATCTTCACATCAATTCTTGAAATTGCATTTTCATACTATCATGTGCCCCTTGCGTGACAGTTGGAGGCCAAGGAGGCTCAGTATCTTTGAGAGCCTAAACACAGACATTCACTTGTAATCTCAGTGGTTAGTGTCTGGCTAAAATATCCCGTGTGAAAACTCTACAAGGTATTCATCCTGCCTGTGGCGATAGTAGATTGTGTCACCAATCACATAAATCTTGAAATATTTTTGAACTGCATATGTTTAAATGTATTTGCCATATGTTCTCAGCTGTGTTTTCTATAAATGATGGAATGATGTGCAGCAAACTGATGTTATTCCAGTTTACATAAGTGTAGCTGAGACTACAACATGGCAAAGGGTTCTCCTAGCAAAATTCTCATGGGAAATGATTAGTAAAGTCTTATGCCTGAAGTTGGTAGATATCCAGCAAGACTTCACAGCATGGTATTTCTGGACAAGCTCCAAGAAGAGACTGAGCCAAACAAGACCATTTGCTGATGAAAGAAGGTCAGAGTTAAGTAGCAAATGTCTATGTAAGCTACTGCTTAAAGAAAAATGACTGCTGCTGCTGAACCCATGACAGTGTTATGTGTTTGTATTGCATAATATATATTTATATCCTATATTTAAGCTTGCTCTGGTATTAGTTCTCTTCCCTGTTCATATGGATGGGGGTTGCTGGTGAAAAAGCAGTTGTTTACACAGAGACATTGATATAACTGAAGGTCAAAATGAAGGAAAAGTGAAGAAAGCAACAAAGGCATGTTAAAACATGAATCCAGTCAGAGCAGAGAGCAATCAGTACTCATTTCTTCTTATGTTTAGTATCAGGTTTTGCGTAAGGCTAAGAAATCTATCCAGAAGCTGGAGCAAACCTTGGGTTCTTTGCTGAAGATGAAAGGTAACTATACAACTGCATTCGCCATGGACAAGAGTTTCTGGACTTATCAAAATAATTAATTTATTTGTTAAATAGAGACGGATAGGTACATGACTGAGCCCATGAAAACATTAAACTGTGGTTTTAGTTGTAGCAGTAAGCAGGGGATAGCAAAAAGTGTATTGACCCACTAAGCACTGCACCTCAGAAATCCCCCTCTGACTCTCAGTTGTTCCTGCCCCCTCCTCAGCCTAGGTGATGGAAGGAAACAAGTAATTCCTGCTAACCCATGGCAGCAAGTAGTACAGAGTGCTGTTCTCGCCCTTCTGCCAATTCACCCCTGGCAGGTTTGGGGCTGGCGTGGGTCCCCAGGCTGTATGCTTGGGCTCCCACTGAGAGGCTGCAGGAGCATGTGTGCTTCTCACAGCTGCAGCAACATGGCACAGTCCAGGTTGAGCCCAGCCAGCACTTGAACTTCAGCAGGCTCTGGGTGAGGTAAAGGAGGAGGACAGAGAAGCTTTTGAGGATTTCCTAGAATAAGAAATGGAAGCCTCCTATTAAGAACTAACTCTCATAGAAATGGGTAAGAGAGATGCTGCAGTTTTGTTTTTTTTCAGCCTGGTGGTTCATGTTCATGCACTCCTCCATTATCACTTGTGACAGCATGTATCACACCAGTCTAGCATGTGCTGTCAGCAGTTGTGTGCTGTCATCAGTTGAGGCAGCTCCCACTTTGGGGCTTCATACACTTGCTAATGTGCCTTCTGTTTACTGATGCTGGCTACTGCTCTCAGTGGCAGCAAGTAGGACTGGGGGTTGATGGGGTAGAGACTTTGGGCATATTTTTATGTCCCTTCAAGTGTGCAAATTAATGTTGGCTAGAAAAAAATACCCAAAGATTGCTATTCTTTCAACTTGCTCCTCCCAATAATTTGCATCTGTTACAAGTCCCAGTGCTTAAAATGAGCAATTTCCTCTGAGCGCACATTCTTTGATAGATCATAAAAGTCAGCCATAGGTCGAGGGAATAGTTTGATGAAGTAAACCTCTCCTATGAAGAGAGACTGAAAGAGTTCAGTCTGGAAAAGAGAAGGCTCGGGGAGACCTTATAACAGTCTTCCAATACGTAAACGGGGCCTACAGGAAGTCTGGAGACAAACTTTTTACAAGGGCATATAGGGGCAGGACAAGGGGGAATGGATTTAAACTGAAAAAATGTAGGTTTAGATTAGATATTAGGAAGAAACTTTTACTGTGAGGGTGGTGAGGCACTGCCACAGTTTGCCCAGAGAAGCTGTGGCTGCCCCATCCCTGGCAGCGTTCAAGGCGAGGTTGGATGGGGTTTTGAGCAACCTGGTCTGGTGGAAGGTGTCCCTGCTCATGGCAGGGAGTTGGAACCAGATGATATTTAGGATCCTATCCAACACAGACTATTCTATTGTTTTATAAAATTGAAGGGATCACAAGCAGTGAGGCTGGTTGAGTAGAGTTTGGAGGTAAACTTCCCCTCGCATTTACTTGCATATATGTACAGTTGATAACTGCTTCTGAATACTGCATTGACTAGTACTTGCCTGGACATTGATTTGCTGGTTGCTTTCACCATCAGGTCTGTCAGACCAACATTAGGAAGAAGGTATTGATTCAAAGTTCCTCAATAATCATAACCTCTCCCAATGGTAATTACATTGCAGAAGAGGCAGAAATTTCTCCTGTTACATCATTTTTGCCTTATGAAAAACTCTGGCTTGTGAAGAACCAGTTGTTAAAACTGTTCTGTTTGATTGGGGCTGAGGGTGAGAGGGAAGTGAGTGCCACTGATGTGACAGTAACTTTTCTGCTGACAACAGAATCCTTCAGTCTGGAGGATGGGAATCCATCCGGCTTGGAGGAAATTAGGGAGGAATACGTCAAGAGGCACTTCAGCAATCACAGGTAAGGGCGTATTCCAATCAAAGAAAGATGATAATACTTTGCACTTGCTTTCATCCTTGCATCTTTGAACCTCTTTGTCATTGTTACTGAATTTCCAAGCAGAGGCCTTCCAATGTAAGGTAAAGAGATTTTATGTGGACCCTTGTAATATCTGTGCTGTGAAAAAACACTCTTAAGTATGGTGTTGGTCTCATTTCTAGTCAGTGTTTGTATTTCCTTCCCTCCTATGTAGCTGATCTCCAGCAAGGACTTCTTGTTTGCCTACAAACAAAAGGAGGAGGAGAAAACTGGCTTGGGAAGAATGGCTCTTCACTCTGGAGTGAGCATGACAAGGGTCATATTAATTCAGTTAATAAGATGTTCATGTGGCTTTTTTTTCTGTGTATTTTGTGTTCTTTCCAGCACTGCATCAGCCTCCGAAGCTGTAAGCAAGGATGACTCTTCTGTCTGGTATTTGATTCAAGATTGTGAAAAGCCAACACTGGAAGAGGATGGGAAGCCAGAGTTGTTCCAGTCTTCAGATGCTTCATCCCCAGAGCTGGTGGAATTTGAACGGTAGATGCATCCCATGTTGATTTCAGGTTTTTAAGTTGTTTGCATGCAGCCCTACTGGAGCTTGTATCTGCCTTGCAGCAGCTTTGTGCCAGCAATTTTAACCCTGCTGGTGATGAAGCTGAGTACCTCCTAAATCCCTTACCTGCAACTTGCATGTCAGTGGACTCCCAGCATCATAGCAGCCCCCAGCTCTCCAGGCCTTGGAAAATTCCTGAGGATTTTTCACCCATCCTCAAGAAAGAGAAAAAAAAATTCTTTTAAATGTGTCAGTCCATGTGTGGCCATGTTTTACTACTGTCTATACTACTTGCAGGGTCAGATACAACGGACCTGCTAACAAAAGTGGTTCAGTAGGCAAGCTTAGATGGAATAGGAGATTATTCATCCCAGAGTGCTTTATGTAGGTGCATGTTGCTGTGTGTTTATGGCATCAGTACCACTACCAAGTTGTATCTCTGCAACATGGCTAGATTTTAGGAATGTAAGAATTGCTGTATGTCTAGCTGTATGTGTTCTGGGGAGGTGCTGGAACCAGAGGTAGGCAGACACTTTACCCCACAGTGATGTTCATTCTGCCCGTAATAGCATTGTTATGAGAAGCTTGAGCACTATTGTCCCTCACAGAAATAGACCTTTAACGCCTGACAGCTTGCAGTACTTTTTTTGTGGGATCAGAGCAGGATGAGGCTGGATCCAGTCAGGGAAGATCATGTAGTCCTCAGCCTGTGAGCTGCAGAATAGTGGTGGTCTGAAAGGTACCACAAAGCACTCTTAAGAATGTCTCCAACATGGCAGGGGGAAGAAGGGGAAACTAAACCACCTGTGTGTGTCAGACTTGTAGCTAGTGGGTGCAAGCCTGTAACCTTTACAATCAGCTCCTAAGTGCCTGATGCAGGACCTAAAAATCAAAGACCACTGTTCTTGTGTCAGTGATTGATGTATTTTAGTCTCTGGTTGAAATGGTAAAATTACTGGATTTATTTCAAAGTTATTGGTATTTTAAGACTGAGTACATTATTCATCACATTCTTCTTCTTGCTGTCAGACAGCACTAGGAGGTACTTAAAGGTCATGGATGCTTTCCAAAAGTAAAAATTATAATTTAGTTGGTAAAGATTTGAGAAACAGATGGGTATCTAATCTATCCTGTGCCATCAAGCAGAGTCAATTTCACCCGAACCATTTCAGAGTTACAAATATGCAGTGCAGAAGAATCCAGCGCTGCACCTGGCATCCTCTTCCATATAAACAAAAACTTCCGTGGTTCCTTCTCTTTTTCTTTGACCCGGTGCTTATTTATAAAATTCCCTTGGAGTATGTAGTTTTTCATACTTTTCAAAGTGAGGCTTGGGTTGTGCCAGCAGATGGCACCAGCCTCCCGCTCCTGTTTCTGCTTTTGCTCCTGTGACAATCGGAGGTGGCTGTAGTAAAGTATCTTTTACAAGACCTTGAAATGTGCTGACTCAGGATTTTCTGGGGGAAGTAAGCGCTACTTCATCAAAGCATGCACGACAGAGCCATAAACAGCTTCTTCACTGACGAGGCAGACCACAGCCTGTACTGTATGGACTCTGGCCCTTATCCTGCAGTCATATGGCAGACCACAAGTGGTTCATAGCTAATTTTTTGCAAAAAATGGTCTTTTATAACAGGCGTAAAACAATAGGGACTCTTCATCAAAGAAAATAACAGCCTTTTGGTGACTGTGTAATCATATTATTTGGACAGCATCAGAAATGCTTTGAGCTTCATCTGGCTTTTTTTTTTTTTCCATGTCCAGCAACAGGAGCTACCACTGGTAGGGTACCTGTCTAGTGCAAAATGTTGTTGTATCCTTCCAGCCAGGAAGGAAATAGTTGAGTCATGGTTCAAGCTTAATTTCTTTGGCAAAGCAGTCTAATGGTCATTCATATTCTTCTGTTTGAGAAACTCCAGATCCTTTCTTTGGAGCTGGACATCCAGAATCTTTAGTGAGAGCAATACTGTACATGAGAATGTTTATTCTCCTTCTGTCTCCATCAATGAAGGAAAATACTCCAGAATGTGGAAACTGGAATTTGAACATGTTTATGCTCGCATACAGAATCTTAAGATATTTGATATTGGTTTGCTGAAACAACTATGAGGAGAGGGGAGGAGAGGAGAAAATGAGAAAAGAAAGGAAAATTAGAAAAGAGGCTGAATTCTTCTGAGTTATTTTCTCTCATGCAATACTGTTCAGTTAATCAGGAAATGTGCTCATCTGGGACATCTTCAAGGAATCATTTTGAGCCCAAACTTAGTAAGAGTGACTACTGTTTATATAACTCTTGGTTTGTATTCTTTTAATCTTGTTATTTTCATCTGAGAGGCTCTAAGTATTTAATTAACATAAAATAACTTTTTCAAAGTAGATATTCTTATCCCTAGTTCACTGTGCCACACAGTGCTAACAGAAGAAGTGGGCTCATTCTGAGGTTGAAATTATGGCATATATGTTCCATTACAGATTTCACTACAGACTGCACAGAAGTCAGTCTTAAGGATGTGTTTCTTCAGATATAAAAGAGAGGAAGTTGAGCTCCTATGCTTATTTAAGTCAGAGCGTTCAGGCCTGAGGTAGTCTCTTTCTATCTGTATGTATAGTATCTAATACATCAGGATATGGCCTCAGCCAAGGCTAAGTGTAGTGCGGTGCAATGCCACTAAAAGTATAAAAAGTGAATTACAGTGTAAAAGCCTCTGGATATAAAGGCAAGTAGCTCAAAATTTATGAAATGCAAAATGAGGTTTGCCTGTGCAACAAGTACCGTGTGCAGCACCCGGAGCTTCTGTTGTGAGGCAGCCTTGCTGAGGCTGTGCCTAGAACCTGCCCCTTGCAGATGAAACCTTGACAAAGAGTTGCTAAGATCTTCAAACAGTGTTGGGCAATCTGCAGTAATTGTATGAAGTCTTAGGGGGGGGAGTGAGTGAAGTACTTATGAATCAGAGCTACTTCCCAGGCTTCTGCTGAATTATAGTAAGTGGCTGCATTGTAGCCTACTTTTAAGAGATACCCACTTTCCGTTCATTGCAGATACCTGTATTTTTATAAGCACACAGTGGACCTACTGATAGAGCATGGAATTGTTTGCACTGAGGAGGTGCCTTTTCCTGAGGTATCCACCGCTATTTCCCACCTCTGGCAAGAGCTTTCAGAAGAAAGGAGAGACAGCATCTTGCAGTACTGTAGCCAGAGAGACTTCCTCATGGATCCTAAGGCTGCTTGCCAGGAGCCTGCAGGCACTGAAGGTAGTGTGAGGGACAGTCGAGGTAACAGTGAGGAAGCCAGTGATTCCTTGGTCTCCACACCAGAAGAAGTAAGTGCTCAGTAACATACATCTGCCTCTGAAATTCCAAGCTTTTGGATGCTAATTGGCTCTGTAGCTTTTAATTGTTAACATAGGTAGTTGCAATTAAGCTTTCCCAAAACCATTTGAATGTGACAAGTGAAGACAATAAGTAGTCTTCCAGTAAATGTCTGCAATAAATTCGCTCTTGGTAAAAGAGAGAATTGTCTCCTTGACAAACTGTAGGAGTGCAGTGGTAGTAATCCTGATCATCTCCACTGACCTGTAGTTTCTCTGCTAAGTAACAGTTAAGTTTGCTCTAACTTGCTCCAGGGGGAGGAAGCAAGGACAAGAATTACGCAGTTACTGTTCTCTGCAAACTCTCCAAGGAGTGCAGATGATCTAAGTCCAGAAGGAATACACAGTTTGCCAAGGCCTGCTGTGTTTTGGGTAGTGTGTGGCTTTTTCTTTCATCAAGCACTTGGTAGCAAAGAGAAAGTTCCAGTGGTACAGGGCTAATAACTGCCTGTGTCATACACCTCTGCAGTCCCAAGAACTCAGTGACTGAGTAGACCCGGGGCATTTGTTAAGAAGAGGCGAAATAACTGCCAACTCTTTGTAAACTGTTCCTGGAGCACTGATTACTTAAGCAACTATCTGCTCAGAAACATGGGTGTAATTTTATTAGCTGCAAGGTGAGGACAGGTGTTCACCTTTAGCATGTAAGTAAATGGTATTGACAAGATCTTTCTGAGTCACATGACACAACTTATATTGCTGACCTCCTTAGGAAATGTCATGAGGGTGTTGCATGTACAGTACTTTCTGGCACAGAAAATGCATGAACTGCATTATGGCAGAGTAAACTAATGAGCTTATCAGTCTGTCTCGGGGAGCATCTAAATTCCTTTGCAAGCCATGTCACACACTGGAATGAGATTTGAGGAGACTGAGGTCTCCAGCCAGAAGCAGCAGCC
>JASSUY010033447.1:0-77696 GCA_032466535.1 Forpus xanthops
TGGGCTGCAAGAGCACACTGCCAGCTCATGTTCATTCTCTCATCAACCAACACCCCCAAGTCTTTCTCCTCAGGGCTCCTCTGAATCTCATGCCCGCCCAACCTGTAGCTGTGCTTGGGATTGCTCTGACCCAGGTGTAGGACCTTACACTTGGCATGGTTAAACTTCATGAGGTTGGCATCAGCCCACCTCACAAGTGTGTCAAGGTCCCTTTAGATGGCATTCCTTCCCTCCAATATATAAACCGAGCCACAGAGCTTTGTGTCATCTGAAATTGCCATGTGAAATTTCAGGAAACCAAATTCTTGAGATGTTTTTGTTGCTGTTTTTAATTATTGGGTTTGTTGGTTTTGATTGTGGTTGCATCAGATTATTGGTCTTGAAGAGGATCAAAATTTACCTTTTAAATATGCTCCTGTGGTAATATAGATGTTTCTTGTATTAAGATTGTCCTTTGCAAATCTTAACCCTTACTACAATTGTGATCATAAATTGATATGGCGAGGTTAAATGAAGTGCATTTTCATGTGCTTTAAAATAAATTGTTCTGCAAAACCTGTGAATAAAATAAAATCCTATATAGACAATGACAAGAGGTGGCTAAAGTTCTAATTTAAAGTTGGTTTAAACAAATTAGAAGATCACAGACCATCTGAGAAAGCCCAGGCACAAACAAAACATCTTGATTTCGTTTGCATCCAGGTACACAAGAAAAGTTTAAGATTCTTCAAGGTAGCAATGAGTGATTCAAACTGACTTCTAGTCAGAGGCTGTCAGATAATCTGTTTTCTCTTTTCTCTGTTTCTCAGCAAAACTCTAGCTTCTAACCCAGGGCTTTAGCCGGCAACATCACCTCTCTGCTGCTCTCCTGCTTACAGTAAGCCAGTCATTTGGTACTGCATTGTGATATGTGGTGAGAGAAACAGCGTCCTGCAGATAAAGAAGATTATCAGTTCCTCAACAATGTGTGTGCATACATTGAGAAAAATAGAGTACTGGTGTTATGAAGAGAGGGGGAAAAGAAAGGGAGAGAGGAAAGATATCATTTGCTATTGATTAATATTTACTATAAGGACACCCCCTATGCAACGAAAATATTTCCCTCCTCAGATTGGCTTTTCTGTTTGTTTGTTTGGTTTGTTTTTTTTTTTTCCAAACTGCAGCATGAAGAAAACAGGAAGAAAAATATTCTTGTTTTTCCAGGTATCATACCAGGATGCCAACCTTTTGCTATGTCATCATATCAGCCTTGCTGATTGTTCAGCCTACTGTGATCTGCGTAAGTTGTTTTAGCAGTTGTGTACCAACAGCAAACATTCCCTTTTTGCCTTCCTGTGTCACTGAGCTTCTGTCTTTCCCTAAGAGCTCCTGGCCGGCAACCACAGACAGTAGGTTCCCCGTCTTGACTCAGTCATATTTATTAATTCAGTCTAGATAAACACAGCTGATCAGTAGCAGCCAGTGTACTTTACTCAGCTATTTCCCCTGACAAACTCTATAGTCATGGGGCACAGCCTTGATATTGACTTGGAGAGTGAGTAAGCTCACAGAACCCTGGAGAACACAGTGTCAGTGAGAAATGCAAAAACACAAGGCTTCAAAACAAGTCCTATGAGCCTCTACAGCTCCTAGGAAACAACCTTTTCCAGGTTGACCAAAGAAAGCATGGATTAACAGACACAAATTTAATTAATTCGCTGGTTCCAATGGGAAGTGACATTTCTTGGCCCACCCAAAGAAAGGAAAGAATGTGAGTTTAAAAAGAGGAAAATATTACAGCCAAAAGGACATAATTATCTTCAGGGAGACTGATTAATTGCCTGAGAATTACATGGTCTGAATGCTGATGGATAAATGTTTAGTAAGTACTCAAGACCAGTTCATAACAAATTCCTTTGAACCTAACTTTTTGCCACACTTGTGGTAAAATTTCTTTTAGCTTAAAGATGTAAGGACATCCTGCATTGATGCTGTAGTTATGGAAGGGATGAGTGACTGATTTAGGTATCTGGGAGAGATGCTGCAGGGAAGATTGCATCCTGGCACACATTTACCACTATAATGATATTTCTCATCTGCAGCCACTCTGGCATGGCCAGAGGTATATTAAGCTTACATTTGCCAAAAGAAATTATTGAGAATCAGAGAGTAAAAACATTGAGCAATATTATTACATGCTGTTGTCCGGTCTGTCTGCTGTTTAACCCTCTGTCACTGAACTGAATTACTCTATCTTTCATTTTCTGGTTGACATTTCTCTTTTAAACAATACAACTGGCTAGATGCTTTCTGAAATCTTGTTTGTGGGACTATTAAGGCTCTGCTAAACAAGCCCTGGAAGAGGAGATTTGTTTGATAGGCACAGTTACTACCAGAGGTCTGCTGTGGGAGAAATGAGAGTGGAGTCTTTTCACTGACGACAGCTGTAGCATAAATCATTATTAGTTTTATTGTATTTGATTAAAATAGTTCTCAGTTGGGCTCTGTGTGAAATTCAAGGCTAAACATTGCCTTGTTTTTTTACCTTGAATAGGGATTTTGTTCCTATGATCCTCTGATGTCATGTGCTTAATTTGCTCTTGATGCAATGCCCACTCGCACGTCTTCCTTGACTGCCAGCAGCACAGTAACAGGCAAAGGGGGATGAGGGAGTCTGTGTGTCCAGTAACCTACCCACTGGGGCATGGCACTGAGAACAGAAAAGGAAGATGAATAGAAAGCAGTCCAAGTTCCAGTCCAAACAAGCTGAATAAAGTTACAGAACTGGATAAAATAGTCCCTCTTACCTTCGAACCTGCTGTCTCAGCTCTGGAGGCAGTAACAGTCTGGCTTTGTTGTTGCGATCCAGTCTCTGGTTTGCGGAAGAAGGCCAACAGCCAGCTGTCCTCACCCCTTGCTGGCAGGGGAGCTGGGGATGCTCTCTCCAGGACAGGGAGTGGGGAGATGCACACCTGGAAAAGCCTTCATTTTCCACTACTTTGATGTTATTTGGGCAAGCATGAACCATTCCAAGGAAGGGGTGATACAGCAGAAACAATACATAGTATTTTCCAAGTAACTTTTCCCTCACCTACTACCTTAAAAATGTTGATATTGACATTTACCCTTCTCTGCAGTAAAATCACGTCAGAATAGAGCAGAAAAGAAAGGAAGGCAAATTGTAATTGCTAGTAATACATCATTTTCCAGGCAGTTTATATTTCAGAATCTGATTTTTCATAACACAAAACCAACATGGGACTTACTGATCACAAAATTCACAAATGAATATTGAGAATTAACATGTGTGGAACAGTATGTCTAGGCCTGTGAGAAACCCAAGAAAAATACTGAATGTCAAGTTCTTTGTAATTCTCACTGCTAATAATCACAGTTCAGAAAAATCTTGTTGATTTTTCCACATGTGATAAAGATGATGAAGAAAAGGATGATCACAGTGAGTGGTAATACTTTATGTTAGCTTCCAAAGAGAGATGCAAATATGCACTAATGTCTCTGGTACTGCTATATATCTCCATAGGAGATGAGTTAGAAGGGAGATAAAAATCAGCATTTAAGAAAAAAGGTGTTAAAGAATAAAAAAGACATTCAAAAGACCATTAAGTTATGCAGCTTTCCAGTAGGATCATTGTAAAACTCTAACAGACTCAGTTACTCTTAAGGTTTCCCCACCATTTCCCATTTGCAGGTCCTGTTCTCAGTTGTGTATGCTTCTGAACACTTCATTTGGGCAAATTTTTCCATGTCTAGTGTCTGCTTTAGGCTGTGATATTGGTGGAAAAATTCAGCCAAAACGATTCACTGGTTTCCAAGTAACAGGTTAGTTAAAAAATACATTGTTTTTTACACAGCAAAAATTATCTGGTTGCTTTTTCCTGAAGGCATTGAAGCACCTCTCTCATTTGAAACATTAAGTACAAATTAGTCTTGGCACAAAGATTCAGAGGGGAGGGGTGCTCAGGCAGTAAGAGTGGGCTTAGAGCACATTCTGATGTACAGGTAGTAAGCTAGCATGTCCAGTAATCTCTCCCCACTGCACTGCTGTCAGCAGATGTCCATCAAATCTGCTGCTGGGCTAAGCATCTTTTTCCCCTCTCCCTATCTGCCACTCCCGTACAAATCCTCTGCAGCAGCCTACATGCATCAGGGAGCTTTGGGTTTTATGCCTAGACTGCTCCTTGGCTGGTGCAAATTGTTGTGGTTAAAAATTTCAAATGCTTCTTTCTCCTTGTCCAGGAGGAACCAAAGTGTAGTCCTTTGGTTGCTGAACTGTTGACATCTGGGAAGAGCAGTCGGCTTTTCCATGGGTAGCACTAGCAACATCTCTGATTTTCTGGCTATTTTTGAAGAAGAAATTGCAGAAGGAAATTGGTTTAAAAAACTTTCTCCCAGGTTGCAAAGGCAGGCAGTGACAGATTGGCTCTTCTCCGTGTGTGCCTTTTCATCGTATGCCGTTGGTTTGCACAAGATCTCTGCCTTATCCATTGCAGAGACTAAATCATGGGAAACAGTGAATAGTGTTAAGAACTGGATAGCAGGTTTTAAGTAATGCAGCAGCTACTTATGGAGCCTAGGGAAAGGGACATTGTTATATGGTTTATCCCCTTACACAGGGGGATGTGGTACCACTGGGGGAACCCCAATAATCCATCAGAGAAATGTGGCATTGCCAAAACACTTCCAGTGCATCACTAAGGGAATGATCAGCCCCATGAAGAATGCCTGAGTTTGATATCAACCACTAGAGTTAAGGGGATAGGCTCTCCAGAGCACACTACAAACTGAGGGTTTTGTGCCTAGGGGTATGTGATGCTTTATGGGATGCAGAAGAAGAGCATTTTGGGGCTTACTGTAGGATGCTTAGGGAGATGGAGAGATCAAGGTGGTCTGGTAAAAAAAAACAAGGGTGAAAAAGTAAAGAGCTACGGGGATGAAAGGTGCTGGTCGTACATAAGAAAGCTGCTGGTCAGTATGCTTGCCTGGCCATGACCTGCACTGCATCAGCACAGCTCGTTATGGCTTGTCATTCAGCTCCATTTCTAATTATTTTCCGCTGCATTTGTGTGTGTGCATATGGGGGCCTCAGTATCAATAGCTGGAGCAGGACCACGGGTCACAGGGCCATAGGGGTGCCAGCACCAGGATTGGATGAGTGCGTGTGTGGTTTGGCTACCTTGAATATGGGACTCAATTTAGTAGGCCAGGTCTACTGGGGGCTGATGGATCTGGTGTGACAAAGAAAGGGAAGAGTGGATTTGGCAGGAGGCTTGCCAGACTGGTCAAGGATGCTTTAAACTAGATGTGTTGGGGGAAGGGGACATCATTCCATCCCAACACACCCAGGCACCTACCAGCACCTATAATAAATGTTCAGAGCAACATAGAGATATTTCAGCTGCTCCAGTCAATGAGATGGCTTCAAATTGAGCTCGGCTCAGATGCTTCTATACAAATGCCTGTAGCATAGGGAACAAATAAAAGGAATTAGAGATGTGTGCACGTCTATGGGGGTATGATATCATAGGCATCACAGAAACATGGTGGGATGGCTCTTATGACTGGTGTGTTGGAATGGAAGGTTACAGGCACTTTAGGAAAGACAGGCCTAGTAGGTGGGGAATGGGAGTTGCTGTTTACGGTAGGGATAGGCTGGAGAGTATGGAACTCTGGGGACAGGTGAGCAGTTAACAGAGAGTTTGTGGGTCAGGGTTAAAGGAAGAACAGCAGTGGGAGACATTATTGTGAGGATATGTTACAGACTGCCTGACCAAGAGGACTCGGTGGATGAAGTGCTCTACAGGCAGATACAAACAGCATTATGCTCACAGGCCCTTGATCTAATGGGGAACTTCAACCACCCTGATATCTGCTGGAGGGACAGCATGGCCCGGCATAAGCAATCCAGGAAGTTCCTCAACTGAGTGGAAGACAACTTCCTTCTGCAAGTAATAGAGGAGCTGACAAGGAGAGGTGCCATGATTGACCTCATCCTCCCCAATAGGGAAGTTGGAAGTGTGACACTCCAGGGCAGCCTTGATTGCAGTGATCATGAAAGGATCAAGTTTGAGATACTCAGGACAGTGAGAAGAGTGTGCAGCAAACTCACTGCCTGGGACTTCAAGAGAGCAGACTTTGGCCTCTTCAGGAACCTGCTCAGTAAGATTCCATGGGATATAGCCCTAGAGGGCAGAGGAGCCAAAGGCTGTTGGTTGATATTCACGGATCACCTGCTGCAACCTCAGGAGCAACACATCCCTAATAGAAGGAAGTACTGCAGGAAGGCCAGAAGACCTGCTTAGATGGACAAGAAGCTGCTGAGGAAAATTTGAGGGAAAAAAGAGGCTTATGAAAGATGGAAGCAAGGACAGGCAGCCTGGGAAGAATACAGTGATGCTGCCCGGGAAGCTAGGGACCATGTTAGGAAAGCTAAGGCCCAGTTAGAATTAAACTTGGCTAGGGACGTGAAAGATAACAGGAAGGGATTCTATATATACACTGCAAATAGAAGACAGACTGGGGACAATGTGGGCCCCGTCCTGAAGCTATTGGGAGAATTGACTACCCTGGATTTGGAGAAGGCTGAGGTTCTTGATGACTTCTTTGCCTCAGTCTTCACTGGCAAATGCTCTGACCATACCACCCAAGGCTTGGAATTCAGATGCAGGGACTGTGAGAATGAAGACCCTAGGCTCACTGTAGGAGAGGATCTGGTCGAAGTCCACCTTAGGACCCTGAATACATATAAATCCACGGGACGTGATGAAATCCATCTGCAGGTCCTGAAGGAGCTGGCAAATGAAGTCACTAAACCACTGTCCATCATATCTGAAAAATGGCAGTCAGCTGAAATTCCTGATGATTGTAAAAAAGGGGAAATGGATGAGCCCGGGAACTACAGACCAGTCAGCCTCACCTCTGTGCCTGGCAAAATCTTGCAGCAGATTCTCCTGGAAGGCATGCTGAGGTACACGAAAAACAACAAGGTGCTTGGTGACAGCCATCATGGCTTCACTAAAGGGAAATCCTGCCTGACCAATTTGGTGGCCTTCTATGACAGGGCTACAGAACTGATGGACAGGGGTAGAGCAGTTGATGTCATCTACCTGGACTTGTGCAAAGCATTTGACACTGTCTCACATGACATCCTTGTCTCTAAATTGGAGAGACATCAATTTGATAGGTGGACAACTCAGTGGATAAAGAACTGGATGGATGGCCACACATAAATAGTTGTGCTCAATGGCTCAATGTCCACCCGGAGACCAGTAACGAGCAGTGTCCCTCAGGGATAGGTGTTGGGACTGGTGTTGTTCAACATCTTTGTCAGTGACATGGACATTGGGATTGAGTGTGCCCTCAGCAAGTTTGCCGATGACACCAAGCTCTGTGGTTCGGTAGCCATGTTGGAGGAAAGGAATGCCATCCAGAGGGACCTTGACATGCTTGTGAGGTGGGCTGATGCCAACCTGATGAAGTTTAACCATGTCAAGTGCAAGGTCCTACACCTGGGTTAGAGCAATCCCAGGCACAGCTACAGGTTAGACAGCGAAGCAATTCAGAGCAGCCCTGAGGAGAAGGACTTGGGGGTGTTTGTCAGTGAGAAAATGAACATGAGTTGTCAGTGTGTGCTTGCAGCCCAGAAAGCCAACCATATCCTGAGCTGCATCAAAAGGTTGAGGGAGGTAATCCTGCCCCCCTGCTCTCGTGAGACCTCACTTGGAGTATTGTGTGCAGTTCTGATGCCCTCAACATAAAAAGGACATGGAACTGTTGAAAGAAGCGCAGAGGAGGGCCACGAGGATGATCAGGGGACTGGAGCACCTCCCCTATGAAGATGAGAAAGTTGGGTCTGTTCAGCCTTGAAGAAGAGATGGCTACGTGGAGTCCTCAGAGCAGCCTTCTAATATCTGAAGGGGGCCTATAGGGATGTGGGGGAGGGTCTCTTCATTAGGGAGTTTAGTGATAGGACAAGGGGTAACGGGTTCAAACTTAAACAGGGGAAGTTTAGATTGGACCTGAGGAAGAAATTCTTTCCTGTAAGAGTGGTGAGGCACTGGAAT
This sequence comes from Forpus xanthops, assembly GCA_032466535.1. Taxonomy (NCBI): domain Eukaryota; kingdom Metazoa; phylum Chordata; class Aves; order Psittaciformes; family Psittacidae; genus Forpus; species Forpus xanthops. The sequence goes on from JASSUY010033447.1 coordinate 8,061, forward strand.
GAGGCACAGGGAAGTTGTGAATCGCTGGCAGTATTGAAGGCCAGGTTGGACATAGCCTTGTGTGGCATGGTTTAGTGGGAGGTGTCCCTGCCCATGGCAGGGAGGTTGGAACTAGATGATCTTAAGGACCTTTCCAACCCTAACTATTCTATGATTCTATGACTCTATGACAGCGTGCCAGAGAAGGGAACAGGATTCTGCTGTTTGTGCTGTCTGTGTATGTGTGTCAGTGTTGGTGTCTCTTTGTGGGGCCAGAAACGTGTATATGTATGTTTGTTTATATGTGTACATTATGTTTGTGCATGTGTGGCTGTAAGGGATTCACACTCAGCCTTTCTCCAGACTGGACCTCGCAGTAGCCATGCCTCTGTTGGGATGCCAGATTCAGTGAAGTTCAATAGATATGGTCTTTTTAAATGTAGATTAATCGCCCTTTGAGCTAATAGGGAGATGAAGATGAAATGGACAAAAAAAAATAGGCAGATAAAACTGATAAAAGCCTTTTAATAGTTCCCCTTAGCTGAGTGCTGAAACACTATAGTATTTAAACCCCTGCCTCTCCTATGGCCTGTCATTATTTTAAAGGCTGGTGGTTGCTGGTACATTCAGACACAGCAGTCAGGGCAGATGGGACCTTGCAGCAGCAGGAGCAGCATCCCAGGGAAACATCCATCTCTGCTTGTCTGCTCCAGTCAGGAGAGATGATATGAGCACCCTGTTTCCCAGCAATGCTCCTCAAGAGTCAGAGCTGAAAAATCACGGTGCACATTGGGTGCTGTAGCCACCGTGGCTGCTGCAAACTGGAGTTATTCTGCCTTGGTACCACAAGATGGCAGGGCCTTAATTTTAAATCTCTATTTCATATTTCTGCTTTATTTATGCTGTTTGGGTTTTGTCTGGTTGTTTGGCTTGAGTTGTTTGGTTTTAATTTCCTTTCATTTGCTGTCTGGCACTCTCAGTTACTGCTATTCATTTTATTGAGCTTAAAAAAAAGGGTTTAAATAATGGCTTTTAGTGATGAGGTTTTATCTGCATAGTAGTTTTGCTTTAGCTCCAGAGTGGGTTAAACTCATCAAATACTAACACCACTTGACAAATATAACTTGGTGCATGCACCTTTTTGGTTCCCTTTTCCATCTGGGAGTAGGCCAGCCACTGCAAATATTTCTATATTGGTATAAATTACAGATGTAATAGCTTACACATAAAATGCCTTAGCTTTTGTCCCTGGACAAGACCTTAGCAAAATTACTTTTATTTGAAGAAAGAAGATGTTTATGCAGGTTTTTTTTTTGCTGTTGTGAAGGTATTTTCTGAAGTGCACTAACAAACCCCATTACTGATGTCAGCTTCTCCACTCTAACCTCTGTGCCTTCACAGGATGATACACCAAAAGGAGATAAGCCAGGCAGGGACTGAGGATAGTGTTTAATGCGTGAGTGTACACTGGGTGCTCCTGCCTTCCTTTTCTTCATTACTACGGTGCCCGCCCCCGTGCCTGGAAGAGCAAACGACAGGCTTTAGGACTGGCATCAAAGACTGTTCAACACTAGCTCCTTGTTAGAAAAAGGCATTTTCCCATCCTGTTAGGTGTCCTTTTCAGCCCGGAGAAGCTTACAGCCAATACCACATGTAAATCTCTCAGGAGGCAGCAGAGAGTGCTGTTCAATAAGCAGTTATTTTTTCAGTCTGCTCCTCTCTCTCTTCCTCCCCCGAGTTTTAATGCAAAGCAAAGAAAACATGAAAGGGTGAGAAAAAGAAGTATTTGACTCCTCCTGATCATAGGAAAGAGCCCTCCATTCTCTGCAAATTAAGTGTTGTACTAAGTACAAGCCGGTTTGTGACCAAATAAAAGACATTAACAGCTTGTCTTGTTCAATCTTACATCTATTTGTGTGCTTGGCAAATCCTTTTCTCCTGCCTAGGCATCTCAGCAGCACATTGCTTAAAGGCTAGTGTGGGTGGGCATAGGGAGCCAGATTCACAGCACATCATGAGGAAGGAGGCAATTACCTGCTACCAAGTCCAGAATTCACTCTTTTAAGATTGCCCTTCCGATGTTACCACACTCAGCAAACAGGAGCAGCACCCTCTTTCTGGCAGTCATCAAGGCTGAACAAGCAAAATAACTATTTTTTTAGTGCCAGGGTAAAGTATGTGGCATTTCTTCTTAGGAGACAAAAGAAAAGTGAAAACCTTGGTAGTAAAAGTAAGATCAGCAGGGATCTTGCATTAGATGTGATGAGGTAGTGGAGAAAAAGGAAAACTCTAGCAACAGCTATGAAACAGGAATAAAGGGAAGGAAGCTACAGAAAGGAAACTATAGTAGCAAACCAGCTGGGAACTAAATCCAAATAAATGAAGATAACCCCTAGTCCAGCAACTACTGATTGAAAGGGAGCAGCCCTACTTTTCCCATTGTTACAGAATCTGAAAACTGAGAGTTTTCAATGAAAATTAAACTTTGAAGAGAATACTGTATAGATGAATCTATTTTAATGTCTGTGCTGGTGTTGAGGCTAACAAATATATACAAATATTTTTCTGATATGAAATCTTTTCCTCAACTTGCAACTACCAAAATTTCTAACCTGGTCCAATGTCATATATTTTTTAAACCCAGATATATACACACTCCACAAAGTGATGTTTAGACAAAAAACTAATAAACTAAAGAAACAAACTTAACAAACTAAATAAACTAAAGAAAAGAACAATTTCTGAGCATCAATTTAGATAAATAGATATTAGTCATTTAACATAGTTTTGGTTACGATCATGATGCATACAAAAATATACTTGCAGAAAAAGCAAAGTGTTTGGAAAAGACATGTTTTATCTTTGGTTTTACAAAGAAAAGTTCTTGTCTTGTTACCAGACTGTCTTTGGTCAATACAGGAATGTTCTGTAAACCAAACAATTTTTGGCAAATCTAAGATTACCTTTCCTGATCAGTAAAGCCTCAGAACTTCAAATGGGAAATGAGCAAGTGATTGGACAGATTTCATAATCCAGAATTCTTGGCTAGTTGTCTTTTTCAACCTTCCATAATTTCAGTTTGCCTGATTGTCCCAAACTCCCTTTAATAATTCCTTCTCCTCTTCTGCAGCAATATACTTGCTGTACATTTCTGACAGCCCTCTTTCTCTGGGGCATCCAGCTCCCACATGCACATTTTCACAGATTTATCCTCACTGGCCTGCGTGAGGTGGTTTGGAGTGTGTTTTAGTCAAACTGGAGGTATACTTCTGGTGATGGCATTGGAAGGCTACTGAACTCGAGACTTCTAAACCTGGTTCAATGCATTAGATATGAAGCCAGCTGTTCTTTCCATCATGCCTTTCAAAAATACCTACAGGTTTCATATACAAGAATCGTCTCTCTTCTCTCTTCTGATCAATTCTTCTCCATCTTAGCTAAAAAGCTAAGAACTAACCTTTGAAGATATGTTTGCTGGGACACATTTATCTTTAACTTTTTTTCCCTGCTGTCTGGTTCCTATGATAACTTTGTGACCTGCTTTTCTACATCTTGCTGGTCTTCAAGGACCAATTTCTCTGCTCCTCAAGCATAGTGTAGACTCATATTGCTCTATAATGGGTTTGTCTCACCTTCCATCAGCAGTGAATCCAAACCTGTTAAGTCTGAAAATGTGTCCAGGTTCGGTATTTCAATTACAGTTTCCCCAGAGAGGCACAATCTGGGAATAGCTTCTCCTGGATTTATTACATGATGCCACAAATAATGGTCTACACTTGAGCAGCTTTTATGGCTTTCACAGCATACTGCAGACTTGTAACTTGATGTCTGAAAGACATGGATATTTATAGAAGTTTACTGTATTCCCCAGAAATGCCTTGCAAGGTTTTCCACAGGTTTTGACGCTTTCAAACTCTTTCCCCTTAAATATTTTTGAATGTCCTCTGATGACAAGCCAGTCATGCAATCTTAAGACTATCAGTGAAAAAGAAAAATATACTGCACAGCATCCTTTTTTAGGCCTGAGAGAAGAAATTCTCTATAAAACTAAAAAAAGACCCACAGAAATGCTGTTTTTCTTTTTGAAATGGGTATTTTTAATGTATTTTCTCTTGTACTGATAATCTGTGCTTAAATAAACCTGAAAGACATTTGAGATTGTCGCTATTTTTATTCCGTCATAAAGCAAGATTCTTCACAGTACTGTTGAGCTGTAATCACCTTTTATTCTCTATTCGCCACATTAGAGCAAGAGAAAGAGTTAGCAACTTGGGTTTTGTCAGTTTTCCTTTCAAAAGATTAGAAATTGCTAGTAAAAAAAATTTACATTTCTTAAAAAATCTCTGCAAACAGGAAACTTAAAGCACAATTAAATAACAACGTGCTGAGGAAATAGTTGTTCAGGCCTACACAACTGAAAGAGTAATTTTCTTTTTTGTTGATGCTGTTTTGCCATTATTTTGTAAGGGAATTGTGAACCACCTGTAATGAGGCTGCCTGGTGGCTAATTAGTGAAAGAAACACTTTCAGCTCCCAGCTGCTTTCTTGCTTACTAGGATGGAAGAAGGTGGAAGCATTTACAAGGTGGAATATATGTAACCCGTGAGAAGCACACATAGGAAAGAACAGTCTCACAAAAGGGAATTTACTTTGCCAGTGACTCTTTGAGTCTCCAGGAGTACTTATACAATCTGTTTGTGTTTTACAATATGAGTTCTTTCTCTCTCTCAGAGCTCATGTTAACACCACAGTGTTAGTTGCCATTGCTAGTGAAATTGCAATATGTTGTCCTAGATCAGATGTGATGCCCCAGATCCACTGTTACATGAGTCAGTGACATATGGATTAGCAAGTGTAAGAAGATATTCACTTAAAGTAAATATTTCGTCATTATGATCCTCTTTAAATCATTCCTTCATATGATATATAGTTAAGGGAGAGTTTTTCATCAAGGAGGACCTGTGTTCTGCATGGTCCTCCTACTAAAAAGTAACTAGAGACCTCAGCTGGCTTGAAGTTGGGTAGACAGAATAATACTTGGTGTCATTTAAGGAGCTCTGACATATCTATTCCAGATAAAAATCAACAGGGATGGATGGCAGCTGTGGGAAGAGGACTGTTTTTTGGATAAGTAGGTACAAACAAACAGACAAAAAAAAGCCCCAAACCACATGCTTTTTCTGTATATTTTAAATGATTACAAGGTTGTGATATTTCAATATAAATGGTCAATCCTCTCCCTAAAATCATGCTGTGCAAGCTAAGAACTGCTCTGCTGCAATATACATCTGGTATTTAGTTATCTATCTATATGCTGACTGTGACATAACAGAAGTTGATTCCTGAAATATGATCTGGACATGACCTTAATTAAAAACATAACAAAACTCAAAATTAAATAGAAACAGTTTAAAAGTTTAATCCTAACAAGTCTAGGACATAAAAACTTTTTCCTGTACTAGCTAACAGAACCTGTGCTCTGTCTTGGACTCTTCCAGTCAAGGGAGCAAGCAAAGAATGACACAATGATTTTATTCTGAGTAAGAAGTGATAAGGCAATTGCTAGCATCTAAGACTGTAACATTATCACTTACACATTCTCAGTATTCCACCCTTTCTCTTTCTGAAGTCATTCATTTACACTTTAAGATTTGTTCACGTTTAACTAAAAAGGTGGATATTGAATTCAAAACACTTTCCTAAGAATCCTAACAATACTTCTGTAATGTTAAGAAAACACTCCAACAAGTGTTTAATCAGCCACCACTACACCATTCATCAACCTTCCTAACGGTTTATGATGGTTATATGTTATATGAAGATTTTGCTTCTAAGACAGGGTACTGCATATTTCGTCTGTGTATCAAGCAAACATCCTGCTTTACACTGTTAAAAAGTCTCACTTTCCTTACACCTTTACGTTCAACAGCTGTGCATATTTAAGATCTACATAGTATATACAATCCATCTATGAACTTTCTTTAGCTGGAGTTCCCATCATATACTAAAGCACAGTTTTACCCAAATTTTTAGTGTATTTTAAAACCAACTAAATGCATTTCACCTACTCCTTCCTAGTTTCATTGAGACCAAAGGCAATTTGCAGGGCAACCATGAAAAAGCTGGTGGCCACAGTGAGTTCCAGCCCTCCTAACCACAGCCAAGGGGCAAAAAGCAGCAGAGCCCTTGAACTTCCCCATGCACAGACAGTGCAAAAGTCACTGCTGAAATCCTAAATGACAGGTAACCGTCAGTGCTACCACAGCTGGGAAGGCAGGACATGGAGCAGACAAATGTTGGTGGGGTCAATACCTCACTCACATAGTTGTCTAGGAAAAGCTTCCAGTTTTCTGCATATTTTTACAGCTCTGGTACTTGTAGTCTTGACAGTTTCTACAGATTGTCTTGAAGGTAGATTTAGAGCAGGTACTGGAAGCTGGATTCACTATTATCCTGCCTTCTACAGCTATATGAACCAGGGCAAAGTAGATTTTAGAACAATTATGTTAATGAGAGCATTTAAAAATCATTTTACACCACTTAATGTTGGCACTTACACACTGTGCATTATCTCATATTGAAAAAGAGCAGGATGAGTAAAATAACCAATCACAAATTTAGCAGAGAAGCACATCTCTACTGAAAAAAATTTGCAGTGTAACTGTACCTGTTGAAAATGCTTTTTAGCACTGAAGTGGATGCAACTCAAACCACGTGGGTAATAGGAAAATCCGTATCTGATTGTTCAAATGGTGATAGTTGTGATTCTTGTTCAGTGGTTTGAAAGAGCTTGTGCTGCTTTTGCATGTCTTCTTCTGAGAGGGAAGCAATAACTCATGCTGAAATAGACAGCTCTCAGAAGCAGACTGTAAGTCACATTTTTAGACATCTTAAATCATTTTATGTTTGCCTGATGTCTTACAGTATTCCTGCAAACTAATGTTGCCACAAAACTAAAAATTCAGTCTCGAAAAATATTCTACTTCTCTATTCTTGATGTACAAACAAAAATTGCCTCCATATCTTTATACTAGGTAAGTGCTTTAAACAACACGTTTTATTTACATTTTGGTAGGTGGAGGTGGGCACCTACCTCGCAAGCACTTTGAAGGGGTTTAAAGGAAACTCCATGGCTGCTGGCTGCTCCTACAGCTTTCTTCATCTTGTGCCAGACTTAGTGTGCCCACAGGACGCTGGTGTTATGGGGGAAAGATGCTCCTGGGGGTAACTATGGCCTAGGGAAACCTCTGTACAGATGGAGGAAGCAGCCCAGAAGAGCTCTCAGTGTCACGCCTGTTATTTTCTTGCCCCAGCTTTCCCCTCTTCTAAAAGGTCTGGGGTAAGTTTGCTGCCTCCCCCTCATGCGAGACAGAGATGTAGCAAAAATCAGAAATAAGCATCAGAAAGAGGAAGGAGTGGAAATTCTTCAATATTCCATAAGTAATAATTGGTCTAAAAATAGTCACTTTCTGCATGAAAGGAGAAAAGAGGAGAATGAGGCCAGTGTTTCTGCTGGGGTTTATTTATTAAATTCATGCCTCTTCAGCATCTGGGATAATACAGCCTTACAGTCCCTCTTTTTAATCAGCCAGTCTGGTCACCAAGCCAGAACTCCATAGGGAAAGGTCTTAAGCCCGCCACAGTTGCACTCCCACTGGCTGAGGCTGCTTATTGCTCTTGCATTTGTCCACGCTTAACATCCAGACCTGATGTCACCATGATGGAGGCACAGATGGGCTGACATGGTGTAATACAATGGGCCTCATGGATGTGAAATATGAACAGAGAATGACACCCGCCTCTATTGGGGACAGTGAAAGAGCTACATAAAATCCAGTGCTCCTTTCTCAGTCTTCCTGTATTCTGGTTTTATAACAAGCAAAGTTCCAAACCATTGTTGATTCAGATTACGTGAATATGCTCAATGAATATGAGCCACATGCTCATTAAGTGGAAATTTCATGATGAATGAAAAAAAAACCAAAAAGGATCAAATAATATTAATAGTGTATCTATAGACAGTCTACAGGTGACAGACAGCTGAACCATTGTGTGGGGCGTCTGATTTAAGCCGGATGTAATTTTCAATTGCTATTCCAGAAAACAGCTCCTTATCCCACTAAAATAATTATATATTTATTTTCTCACTAGAAACTCTTAACGTATTTCTTCACACAGAACAGCTCTGAATGGCAAAATTGTTAAAAGAAGGTTTTACTTTCAGTCTTTCTGTGCTCATCATTCCTAACTCATTGATTTTGCAGTGTATGCTTAATATCTTCTCCTCTACCATGGTTTGCATGAAAACAGTATTTATATATTTTTAACTATAACTATTAGGAAAGATTTGGAAAGCAATACAGTACAAGAGTATATGATTTAACACAACACAGTATTAACAGAAAACTGCAGAAACCTGTTTTTGACAGCTTTTTCAAGTGCAGTCAGACTAGGTATCTGTTTGTCCCACCTGTTTTTATTTCAGCGGTAGAGTTAGCTTGTGGCATTTCTCACCCTCATACTTGCTTTGAGTTCTTGACAATTTCATATTTTAATCTTTTATTTCTTATTGAAAGTTTCTTTAATAATGTAATGTACTCACATTTGGTTTGAATCCTTTTAGTTGGAAGCATCACAGAACTCCATCAACAGTCTATCTCTTTATTCACCTGTGAAGCAAAATTTTCCTTTCCATTATTACAGAAGTCATAAACCACTTGCAGGTTAAACAAAAATGAGCTTTCAGTGTATATAACAGGTCTTGCTGATACATTGCCAATTATCTCTCACAGACAGCCTTTCTGAACTGGCTTTGCTTTATATCATCTCATGGCACACTGGATGGCAGCAACAAACACCCATTTGTTCACATACTCTTAGAATGAGTGCCAATGGGAAGGAAATTCCCTTAGATAAGAAATTGCATCAGATCAAAAAACAGCTAAGTGAATGGAAAAATACCCTAGGTCTGCTTTATCTTTTTGGCAGACCAAGTCAACATAGGACTGATGCCAGTAGCCCATGCCTATTAGCAAATGAAAGGCAATATTGCATGTGGAAGGGCGCCCCTGTCCAGCACAAAGGTACTTTTTTCATTCCAAATTATTTTTCCCCTTGCTCCCTAACAAAAAGCTGTCATAACATGTCCACTTTAAGGATAGGTTTAAAAGAAAAGCTAAGGCTCTTGCTGACTGCTTTTACAATAAGATGTACCCTAAACTCTGTGATACCTTAGTTCATGGGTGCCCTAGCTTTTTATGTTAGGAACAGATCTATACAAATAATGACTGAGAAGAATTTTTCTGCCTATAATTCACCACTACCATTATTTGATTTCCATTTTTCAATTACTTCTATTCAGGAACTTGAAATAGAAAAGCATAGTTGCTCTGTTGGCAGGAAGGAGACACATAAGTCATTACATTTCTTTATGCAAAGTTCAGGGGGTTGACCCAAAAAGCTCTATATGCTATTTGACATACACCTTTTCCTTACCTAATCCATCATCAGCAGGAATGAGACCAGAACACACTACTGTCCAGGTATGTTTAGAACAAGCAACTGCTCAGCAATGGCAAAAAAAATTTCCAGGATTCAAGGGGTAATGGGTTCTAACAGGGGAAGTTTAGATTGGATTTAAGGAAGAAATTCTTTACTGTAAGGGTTGTGAGGCACTGGAATTGGTTGCCCAGGGAAGTTGTGAATGCTCCATCGCTGGCGGTGTTCAAGGTTGGGTTGAATGGAGCCTTGGGTGGCGTGGTTTAGTGTGAGGTGTCCCTGCCCATGTCCGGGGAGTTGGAGCTGGATGATCTTAAGGTCCTTTCCAACCCGAAGTATTCTATGATTCTATGATTCTGTGACAGTATCAAATGCTTTGCACAAGTGCCAGTAGATTGCATCAACTGCTCTACCCCTGTCCATCAGTTCCGTAGCCCCATCATAGAAGGCCACCAAATTGGTCAGGCAGGATTTCCCTTTAGTGAAGCCATGCTGGCTGTCACCAACCACCTTGTTGTTTTTCACGTGCCTTAGCATGTCTTCCAGGAGAATCTACTCCAAGATTTTGCCAGGCACATTGTCAAGTTGGCTGCTCACAAAGCCTTACCAGCTTTGTGATGCTTTACTTCTCACTCTTTAAATGTAGAGTAGACAATTCCTAAATCCCGTCCTTATTTTCCTTCTCACGTGGTATTTCTTTGCATCAGAACAGCCTGCCTTTATTAACAGGTGCAACTGCACAGGCGGGCATCATTGTCAATGAATAAAAGTGGTTAAAAAAACTGTTTATCTCAGTTCAGTCAAGTTTCTGACCTGCTCTGGGCTTAGCACACTGAACAAGAGTGTGCTCAGTGACATAAAAAGTGTGTAACAACGTATGTAACCAAGTCTGCAGAGGTGAGTTGTAATGCAGGTTTTGCAGGGGTCAGGGAAGCATTCTCTACATCCAAAACAACCTATGTTGATAGCCACATACCAGTAAAGCTCACATAGCACTGTGGAAAAATTGTAATTTATTGTAGCTGCAGCATGGGTATGAAAAGAAGGGGCTTTTTGGTTGTTCAAAGTCTTTCCTACTGCATTCATAATTTTGTGGGGGAGAAATAAATTAGGCATCTTTTGGGTACCTTTCCTGACCAGCACCACCTGAATAAAAATGTTGCAGGTTTCCAAAGAAAGAAAGAAAAAAGCATGCACATGACACACAAAGACAATCTCTTAATCAACAGTGTGGCCTATCGTGATGCTCGGCATGTGTTAACAGTAGCTCCAGGCAGGCTTGTACTCTGTTTGCCCATGCATGCCAGAGTCTGGCTGCAAGCTAGATTTTATTGCTACTGCTGTCCAGATCTAATCTAGCAAAGGTGTACCTATCTCTGGCCAAAACTTTACTCATTTTACAAACACCTTAAGACAAAAGAAACACACTGAATTTTCAGGGACTGGGGAAAAGAAAACCCTGCCAAACTGAAAGACTTGTACAGGAATCACTATGGGGAGATTTGGGATTCTGATGGCATTTTCATCCTTTTCACACCCACAGAGGATGCTTCTTCCAGGAATTGAGTTGGTACAGTGTCTTGCTTTCAGAAATGTCCTCCTCGAATGAATTTGTCCTGTAGCTTATGGCACATGTCAGTCAGACATGCTCAAATATCGGTTCACAAGACATGTCCATAAAACAATAATTTCGTAAGATGCAGATGTTAAGAACCAAGACAAAATAATACAGCACACACTGAGTTGAATGTGGTTAACTAAGTTGCTTTTAGTTTATTAATTTTACCCACATACATAGTTGATTTTGAAAACACCACATGAAAGAGCCAGGACAAAGTGTAACAAAATGGTACGTTTCAATATGCAATGTGTCAGTGCACCTATTGTGTTTTATACATACTTTACATTGAAAACCAACACCACCACCCAGTTTCCAGAGGAATACACGTTTTGTTTTGTACTGGCAAATTTAGTTTATTAATATGTAAAAAAATAAATCTACTATAGCAACAGTGCAAACACATCAGAACTCGCATGGCATACAGAACACAAATGAATAAAAGAAAAAAATTATACAAAGGGCCTAATGTTTCCTATGGCACGGGCTGTGACATGTACAACAAACAATAGGGTTAGGAATAAACTGCAATGTAAACAGGAAGATGAGCTGCATGTTACTGGCTCTGTCCTGTATGGTCTTTCTATTTCAGGGGGCAAAGCTGTCATGCCTTGGATCTGTAATTAAATAATAAAAAATGTTACAGATTTGTCTCATAATATTAGAACTGTACTTTGCTCTCTTAACAAGTCAACAACTTGCATGAGAATCTACTGGTAGTTTTGTACTCAGGTTCTGACTTTTGCTGTGGAGATAACAGATTCAGTAAAAATATTCATATATTGCATGCTGAATTATCAGCCAGTGTGCACATCCATTGTTCTCAGCTAAGGAACACCTGTACACACTGGTGTCCTCTCCTGAAAAGCAAGGTAACACTTGTATTGATTGATTGGTATGACCTTATTTTGCTTTGTGGGATTATTCAGCTGGTTTGAGTTTTGTTTTCATCTTTCTCACAGACAAAAACTGAAGTTTACATTGTCATAGTGCTATGAAGTTGTTAGATGATATTCGAACACGTTCATTTGTATGTACAAAGCTTACACTTGCATGTGCAAGGTAGTTAATTGTTAAACATGATTTCACAGAATCACAGAATGGTTGAGGTTGGAAGGACTCTCTGGAGGTCATCTGGTCCAATGTAAAGCAAGGTGACCTATACCAGTGTCATGTGTCGTATTCCGATATATTGAGTATTTTTTTGTATTCCCTTAGAACTCTGCAAATTTTATGGAGCTGGACATAACTGCCTGCTTGTCACGGTTCTGACAGGAAATGAAAGAGATTAGGATATGCTTTTCCTAAATACATTTACCTACGCTTTTCCTAAATGCACTTCTTATATTCTAGAGAAAAGAAGCTCTGCAAAAAGTGAACTCCTCGGACAAACATTTTTGGAAGTCTGAATGCCCACTTGCACAACACGTGCTTGCTTTGGTTTTGGTTTATTTTTCTATGTTGCAACTATCCTTCATTGCAGAAAAAACATCTAAATATTGTCCTAATCTTAGCAAACATAACACAAAGCTAAAACTGATTGAGGGGCCATCCCTAAATAAGGATTAAGGTAATTTCAACTCTCTTCCTCTGCTTCAGGCTCTTCCTCCTGGTAACAAGCCACTGATTGATGCTACAAATCTGCTCTTGATTTTGATGAGGATGGCCAATTTTACGTAATGTCACCAACAAGGGAAGGGAAAGGAAAAAGTCCTAATCTTAGCTTTGATGAATATGCCTTAGTCATTTGAAATAGGAAACTATGATCAAAAGGAACAGCTAAGCGCTCCCAGTTCCAGTGAGCTCATTCTTTGATTACATTTTTTAAGTTGCAAGTATTGTTCCTTCATCATGCAAGATAAAGGAACATTTTCCAGAAAGTGTACCATTAAAAAAAACCCAAAGCCTATTTCCTCTTGATAAAATTTCTGTGTGCTTTTCATCATCTTAACTTGTCCTCTGAAAATAATTACTGAAAGAGTGGCTAAGCAGCTGTACTGGCCAGGAGTTGCAAAGGTCAATAAGTTTAACCAAAACTGGTGAATAGTCACATGGGTTGTCAGTAACCACATTTTATTTACTGATACATGATGAAGCACAATAAATCACATTTATGTATTGTTGCCTCTTTTTTAATAGTTAGACTTACCGACCATTCTGCATTATCCGTTTTTGAACATCTCACATTCACTGGTAGTTTAAGTACAAGCTCATTATAGGAGACACCTTCTGATCTGGACCATTTGAATTTGTTCATTGCATCCATAAAAGACAGGTTTTTATATTGCTTAGGGCTCTTGATAATGAAAGGCCACGTCCTAAAGAAAAATAAATAGATTTTTTAAAACAGATAAATACCATCAAATTGTAACTGATGAAGAAAAGAATCTTCTCAGAAAAGCAAATGTACTATTGATATGTATATTATGCTTCATTCTCAGATAAGTTCTCTGCTACTGATAGCTGATGCAGTTTCACACATTTTAACGGACTTAACAAAAAGTTGCCAGCAGCTTTGGACTTGCTGCCAGATGCTTTTAGAAATTAAGAACTTAAAGTTAAGAAAAATAATTACATTTCTTTTCTCTGATCTAGGAACTGAACACACAGACAACACAAAACAGATCTTCTGTTGTAACCTCTCAAAAAGACTCAAACCAAAACAAAAAAAGTCACACCCTCTACTAGGCTTGGCAGGCAGTGTTACAAAGAAACATTTGCCATTAGAAAGCTGCTTCCATATGGCTCTGCCAAGCTCTGGTCATAACTCAGATAGCAGGTCAAAACTCAGCCCAGCACAGGAGTTGCTCTAACATGCATCAGCTGGAAGTAGTGCCAAAAGATCAAACAAATTACTGGTGGTGTGGACAGAGACCTGCTGCTCAGCTGTGAGAGATCTGTCTGTTCACATGTGGGAATCCTCACCAAGATTAAGTGGGGCCAATCCCATTGCCCACCAGCCAAAGATGTGGAGAGGGAAGGAATCAGATTTGTCTTTCATTTAGTAAAGAAAGCTCAAAAATAAATATAAAGGAAAATAAAAATAAAATAAATAATTAAAACAGCTAAAGAAAACCTTTTCCACTGTTCTACCTTTCTCCTAATTTGACTCTACTGGGATGAATGGAAACAACATGGTAGACAGGTCAACTTTTTAAAACAGAAAATCCAGCACAGCTAGTGGAAGGATGAAAGCAGCTGAAACTTTATGTAAATAACCTAATTAATGGTTTTATTGGAGCATGAGTTATCTTTTCAAAGCACTTTAGACAGATCTGTATTATCACGCAGTAGGCTCTCTCCCACTTGCTTCAGGTAAAGCGCTGCCTATGCCAAAGTTCTGCTCTACCCAACATCTAGGCACAAAGGACATAATTTTAATCAAGCACCTATTTTACACTATTGTGGTCCAATCGCTTTCATCTCAGCGTCTCATGATTTATACCACTATCTGTGCCACCAGGCTGAGAAAAAGAAAATACTTTTAAAGTAACCCACTGTGCCTTGATCCTGCTTTCAGTTTGCCTTCATGTGTAAGTCAAGAGAGACATTAGAGGAGTCAGCGAAGCAATTCCAGTGTAAGACTGACACAAGAGAGATGAGTATCAGGTCACATATCCTTAGGCTGACAGAGCTTAATGAAACAAGAATTGTGGATTAGGTCATAAATACTAGAGGCATTAATAATCTCTTCTTCTAATTACTATTCCATTTGCGGCAGACAGTCTGCATACTTACTCTATTCAAAACGTCTTTATTTCCTCAGGCTAAATGTGCATTCTTTTCTTAAGTACTGCTATCATGAATGAACACTCAAGAGAGCATACATTTGTTAGAATATTTTCTTTCTAAGCTCAGACACTTTTAGCTAAGACTAATTTAGAAACTATGTTCTCTCTGTGTTAAAAGAGATTGTAAATAACAATAATGTGGACAATGAAGTAGACATTGATTGCATGACGACTTTCTTCAGACTCTCCTGTCTTGAATATAAATTTCAGAACTAATACCAGTAAGGTTGCCATGTCAAATTACTTCACAGTAATAATTTTATATGGTTTTGTTAAGACAAACTGTATAAAAAGCGGCAAGTTTTAAAATGGAAATATGATGACACACTATTAGTCTATCCATTCAATTTTAAAATCTTACTCCCAGTTTAGTGCAAATAAAAATATAATTCACCTTTCACCACTAATAATGCATTCTACTTTCTGTTGTTTGATTTTTTTTCTCCATTTCATTCATTTGGGAACTTTCTTTTTTAGACTATTCACACCTTTTTTTTCACAGTCACTTCCACTGCTAATCTGCCATTGAGGTGCTTTGATTTTAAGCATTGTAAGGAGCACTTAAAAACTGAATATACTATGTATTGTTTTTTATATATTTACACACATTTATCCTGTCTATAGAAGGCTTTGTCCCATCTCCTACCAAAATCTAGATTTTATGTTATATTCTGCAAAACACTCTTGCTCTTAGTGAGCAGTATCACTGTGCAGATCATATCACTGATATTAAAGGGCAGAAAAGCAAGATCCATCAATGTGCTGGAAAGCATTTTGCTCTTGCCAAGGACAGCAAGACTTCTGCTGACTTACTGAAGAAACTGTAAAGCCTTGTTTAACATTCATCAACCTGTAGTTTACCCCAACAGCTAAATGTCAGCTGAATTGCATGGACCTTCATGGTGGTTATTACAAGATCCTGAGTTGCCTAAATGGTAACAGCATCCAGCCTCCTCCACAGAGGGGATATTAATTATTTGTGGAGCACTACAGTACATAGATGTTACTACAAAATTATATTACTCCTTTTGAGCTGAGTAGTGGGTCAATATTCTGATTTTTTTGTGGGTTATTTTATTAGGAAGAAAAATTTATAAATGAGCTCTAGCTTTTTCTTTCTGACATGGATTTACATCTCAAAAATGTGCAGTATCATGCTTTCCTGAACAGTAGGAGTCCAAGACTCAGAAGACAGTGTCTTTGTACAGAACTGAAAACCCCTGCAGCCAACAGCTCACCCAAAAAGCCCTTTTCTTCCTCTTTGCTTCCATGTTTTACTCTCTAGTTACTTTACATATCATCCTCTGATTTACTATTCTTCCAAAGCCTCCATTCTTTCATTTCTCCCCATCATAGTGCTTATTTACCATTTATCTTTTACGATGAACAATTTAATATTTTTTCAATCCCTCCATTTATTTTCTAACTTACAGTTTCTTCCCTTTTTGTGTATTTTTATCAGTGTCACCAAGCCAGTATTAAGCTTTTTATGTTAGCAAGAATTCTAGGGTCTGATTGCACCAACTGACTTCAGCAGAATTACTGACAACAAGTCTACCCAGGGTTATTCAGTACTCATGCTCCCAAACTCCTTCCTTTCTCAAAATTATCTCTATACATGTGTGAAATACTGATATGCTTTAATAAATTGATAGTTTCAAAACAATGATAAGATGTTGATAGTCTTTTTATGGATGGTTGTGGTGAAAAAAATATGCTGTGAGAAATATTATTTCTTTAACATAAGAAAACTCTCTTTAGTAAAAAAAAAAAGAAAAAAAAAAAAGTTGCAAAGTAATTTTGCAGGAGAAATAAGTAGCAGCACAGCATATTGGCCAAAGAGAAGTGGCATGAGTGACCCTGCAACACGCTGCACTAACAGAAAGAAATAAAGGCTGTCTGAAAATGACCCTGTAATCTCACAGACAGAAACAGAGGAGCTACGTATATTCATAAGCAATTTACCACTTTACTTGCCTGACTGGTCTATAGATTTCCTTAACACCAATGAACTGGAGCTGTTCCATTATATCAGGAATACTTGCACATCGGGTGAGGTTGATTCTCGGGTAATAGAGCAGATACGACAGGCACATTTCATTCCTGGTGCTCAGACCACCCTGAAAATGGATTTTTCTTTTAATCAAGATAGCACTGGAATCCCACAGATAAAAGCACTGATTAGCATTTATATGTTAATGAAATGTGTATCAGGAGGCCCAATTCAACATGTTTATCTTGCACATTAGGTTATCAAGCAGCAAGAAGTTATTACATAATTAATTACAAAATACATTGCAAGCTCCAGCAGTATCTTCACGGCTTAAAAAATACCAGAAAGTACAATTAGCAATAAAATAAGCCTCCTATTATATTGAAGAGTACTATCTGAGAGGTTCAGGTTTAATTTCAGCTGTCTTCAATGTACTTACATTACCAGGTTTCAGCAAAAATCCTTCAAAATGGAGCAGATTTAAGAAAAATCTGGTAAGATAATTAGCCTGTTCAAATAAGAAATTGAATGTGCTTTGTCTAGTAAAAATAGAGGCTGGGATGGAAATATATCTACACAGACTATCCTTCTATGTACATATACAGGTAGAGTAAGAAAGGAGTTGTTTAACATGTAAGATTGACACAAGAACAAATGAGCACTAACAATAAAATAATTAATTAGGGTAAGATTTTTAGCTAGCAGAGGAAACAGACAGTTAACAGTGTTCCATTGAGAGCCATGGGGCAAACAAATAATTTGAAATTAATCTTGGCAAATATGGGCAACAGTATGAGCTGCACATTCCTAAATCCTGTGTGGGAACAGTTCGACAAATCTTACAGACCCATGGGAATAGGAAAGGAGAAGGCAAAACACTTGAACCAAGGGCCTGTGTGATCACCACACAGGAAAACAGGACAAAAACTCAAAAGCCTTTGTTCTCTCTCCTTTGCTTCTCTATGTATCTAAAGCATGCACCTACATGTGAGCTATGATTCAGGGAGAGGTACCTCTGTATTCTCTGGATGCCAGAAGCAGCTTTTCCTTTCCAAACAGAAACCTCTTAGGTCTGACCTCCTGGAGGTTTGGATCCAGCCCCTCCAGAGGAAGCAGGATCAGCCCCTGCCAAAGGCTTGGTGCCAGCAGTTACATCCCTCCCATAAATAGAGTGGGTCTGGCATCACTCTCTGCTTTTGTAGCCAGCTGGCACAGTTCAGCTCATGCCCCAACAACTGAATTTGCTTCACCTCCAAAACCAAGTGGACACAATGGCTGGTGTCTGGCCTCTGCTACCCTAAAAACTTGCATCTGGGAGACCAGGTGCTATCATGTGGCAAACCTGATCTGGACCCTATTGATCCCAAAAGGGATGCCAACCTCCTGGGCATGGCCCTGGCTTGTCCACCACCATGGGCATGCACCTAAGGGCAGCATAGCTGCTCCTCATGCCTCAGCTGCAAGGCTGCACAGGTATAGCACAAGCTTATCTTTTTTAATAATATTTTATGAAAATATTTTAGTTCCCAATATTATTTGTTTAGTAAGTTTGATCCATCAAAACTTTTCTTACCCATGTCATGCGAATTCTGTCTGTAGTACTGTAGTGACATTCCGTGATTAAGTTATCCCCCTGAAACACAAGGTTTAGTAAGTTCGCAGTTCTGAAGTTTATCAAGACCAGCTTCAGGTAACCACAGACGACAGCAGAAAAAGATCAGAGCAGTGGATATGACTTCTTGAAAAAGTAAAGGATTAGGTAATTGGCATATGGTAAGACCCTAGCACTTAGCATTCATTTTATCGCAGATCCTCAGGAATTCTCCCATGGATTTAAACAGAGATTTATTAAACGTCTTGTCTGGTTTGTTTTTTTAATAGCAATGGAAGTGCCCAGTTATAATCCTATTTTCAGGAAAATTATATATGTAGATGATGTATACACATGATTCTTGCTCCAAAACTCATCCAGTGCAACTTTGTATAGCTTTCCCCAGGCCAATTTATCCTGCCAACTACAACAGAAATACTTGCCAAATGAGGAAAAGAAGGTTTTCCACATCACAATAACAACTACTTATCTGGCAAGCCTGGGAGTAGAGGAGTGGCAGGCATAGACTTTACAACATTGACAGGTATGTATGGAAAAGGCTGAATATTCACCTTCTCAAGTACATACAATTAAGTTTTTGGTGTCCTGACAAACTGATCTACAGTTTGGTAGTACATCTATTCCCTGTACTTAATCAAATATAAATCTCAAGATCATCATGACAATCAGTGGAAATTAAAACACTGAAAAACATAGCCAAATGTCAAAGATCTGATTTTTCTGAACAACTTGATATCACAAGGATGCCAGAGGTTTATTTACTTTGGTTCATATTTTTGTATCATCATCTTCCTTTGTTGCCCATTGTATTATTCTTCCATGAAAAAAATCATATTACCCTTCAAAGGCTGAGAATTTCTCCTTTCCTGTGGGCTGCCTCATTGCCAGATCAATGCTAGCACTAACTGTTGCCTCATTTTGGCCAAATGGAGATTTCTGAAGCAGCACAAATTGGCACAGCTTCACTGCTCCCAGTGGGAATATACTGGTTCCCACCAGAAATGTCTCTGGCTTTCATGGCTTACAGACTGGATAACATTCACTAAAAGTGTTCCTTTGCAAGATCAGATCTTTTGCTGCCAAATGCAGAAGAGAGTGCTAGTATGTGACAAAACAAGTAATCTGGACTCCACAAGCTAAAAGATGGATACACCCTTGGAAAAGCTTGCAGAAGGAGAGAAGAACTTATATGTAATTTTTTAATATTATTAATTAATTGATTAGACTGTGGTCCAAATATGTAAAGCTACACCATAAGTTTTGCATAAGATGAACACAATAAAAAGCATGAAAAAGGCTTACTTCAGAGAAAAATTCCAGCTTCTACTTGAGCTGTCTTTTTTAAGTTGCTGATATTATCAAATGCCTCTTTTAGTTTTTCTGCTGTCTACTCCCGTTTGTTCTTGAATTTTAAGAGGCCTTTCTCTATAATCTGCATGGATTTTCCTAAAAATATTACAGGCTTTTTCTGCAAACCTGTCATCTTCTGCCAGCCATCTTTCTAAACCCTTCAAGACTTCTTTCCTGGAGGAGGTAACACTAGTTTGCCTTTGAAGTCCCTGTGGAGTACAAGCAGTTTGACTTCAAAGAGTAAATGCTGCACCTGAACATCAGGTTTTGCTGTAGAAATTAAATTAGAAAGCTAGCATTTTAGCTTCTTCCTTTTAAAGGACAGATATCAAAGTTTCCCACTGTGAGAGAAGAGACATAAGAGAGAAAGCGATTTGAAAAGAAGCCTGAAAGTTTAGACCATGGGGCTCTCGACCATACTTGAAGTTCAGTTGTTCCAAAGGTCTTTCCAGCTCCCTTTCCCTTACTGGCTCCAATTGTAAACAAAATCCAGTCATTTGATATTTTGCATCTAACCAATTCCATCAAGTAATGGGTTTGTTGGCATGAACCAGGACAAGCGTATCTCCAGCTGCTCTGCTGGCCAGATCCGGAGCACCCAGTCTTTGCAGCACTTAATTTTGCATCCTTAGGCCAAAGCTTCAAAACCAGATGCTGACAGGAACTAACAAAAGATGAGTGAATAATTTTTAAATGAGTGACTCATTCAAAAACATACAGACTCTTTTCATGCAATACCTATGGCTAGCTACTGTTTAATGATGTAACTGTAGTTGGGATTTTTCTTAAAGTTATATTATTCTCACAAAAACAGCAGATAGAATTGCATAATTTCTTCAACCAAATGGTTTTGTTTACTAGTGAAACTTCACGTGGAACACGAGCATGGAGTTTTACTCCCAACAACAAATAAAAAGGTGAAACAAACAGAAGACTTGGCTGATCTGTAGACATGTCTGCAAGGCTGGATGCTTGCTGTGTACAAATACTCAGGATGTGCTACTTGGTTCCCACAGCTCTGTAAAGCCATGGAGTGGCATTTCCACTCTTTAGCTCTCTGCATGCTCAAAGATGGCACATCACATGTGTGATTTTATAACCTGGTTTCATATAATCCAGAATACTAGAATCATAGACTGGTTTGGTTGGAAGGGACCTTAAAGCACATCTAGTTCCACGCACCCTGCCATACGCAACAACACCTTCCACTAGGCCAGGTTGCTCAAAGCCCCATTCAGCTTGGCCTTGAACTCTTTGAGGGACGGGGCAGCCACAACTTCTCTGGGCAGCCTGTTCCAGTGTCTCACCATCAGTTCCAGTAAAGAACCTTTTCCTAGTATCTAATCTAAACCTACCCTCTTTCAGTTTTAGGACCCCTTGTTCTATCCCTATGATTCTACTATAAGAATCTCTGTAACAAAATTAATCCTAAATCTGAATCACTGTTAGGCATGCAATCTCTTAACTACTTTCAGGGAAAGAATTAAGAGCATCATACTGGCACAATGGTTCTTTCTTCTTTCAGATACTGAAATTCCTGGAAGTTGAAGTCAAATTCATCATCATAAGCAAGCAGCTTCTGCTCCTCGCCGTTGTGGAAGTGGCGCATCCTGATAGCTCTTCCAGCAAGATGAGCATGAAGAAGTACTGCAAACACATGAATTCCAGCAGGTCTTTCAGCACCTAGAGCCTAGCCAGGGGAAACGAACACCATCAGTGTGCCCAGATGAAATGTAACGTAATGCAATGTACAAACAGTGAATATATATTAATAAATGCATTTTACATTCCTTCAGTTTGCAATAAAATTCAGTCTAAAACAAAAGCAAAACTATGTGAAATTAAGGATTTATATACAATAAAAGGCTAGGGGTTTATGGATTTTTTTTTTGATGGATTTTTATCATAAAAATATCATCAATATCATGCCAAGAGAAGTACTTTAAGAGGCTGCAAGTACAGTATGTTCTATTACCCTCTTTCAAGTCAACTGGTAGTGAAATACTGTAAGTTTACATACGAAACATTTTTCCAGATAGGAAATATTTTAAAATTAAATTTTCCAAATTGACACAAATCTGACATCAGCCTCATTCTAGCTGAGATCTACAGATTCAAAATTACCATGTGCTAAACTTTGATTCTTATTCAGAGCCCAAACTAGAAATAATCTGTTATCGTAATACCTTTCAAGTATAGCCTTAAGATCAGAAACCTCATGATAATAGATTACCCAAGTATTTGTAGGCTGAAAAATGCAATGACAATACAAACATTTATTGCCACTAAGAAGAAATCTAAATTACGTATCTAATTTGCCCTTCATCCTAAACCACACCATAACAAGCATTAATTCTTTATAAATGACAAAGTATATGAGAATCTCACGTGACACATCAATCAGATTTTAGACAATGCTTTCATCATCTGTAGATATGTTTAAATTATCTTAATGAAGCCAAGTGTTTAATGAATGCATAATTTTGTACTTGGGGCCATACAAAAAAAGCCTGTTCAGGTCTTCAATTTCTGTGGTTGGTCTAATACCCTTCAGGCTTTCACTTCACTGTTAGGAGCCTTTTGCATATGCACAGATCTTAATTAGTCTTTCTCAACATTTTTCCTGGGCTAGCTATTCCAGGCTATTAATAGCTTTGCCATTTAAAACAATGTACGCTTATATACTGACACATAATCAAAACACTGCAAGCACTGTGTCATCCAGTATTATTTGTATCAGTAAGGCAGCCGGAAGAGTGAGAATCACAAAAACCCAGATCAAAAATATTCAACATTCTGGAAGATAGCATGTAGCAGATGCCTTCGCTCACATCTTTAACAGGTAACTAT
Organism: Forpus xanthops; assembly: GCA_032466535.1. Lineage (NCBI taxonomy): Eukaryota > Metazoa > Chordata > Aves > Psittaciformes > Psittacidae > Forpus > Forpus xanthops. The sequence continues at coordinate 30,752 of JASSUY010033447.1, forward strand.
CAATCTTCCCAAGAATTTAAAGTGCCTGTCCAAAACTACTAAGGATGAAAACCAATAGATTCAGTCCAGAGACATACCTCTTCTAGACATTCCAGTGTGCAGTGACCCTCTGACACAAATTCAGGCATGCCCGGTGGGATATTGTGGAATAGACTAACCCAAAGACCAGCTTCAATAACCCCAGCATCATATTTCCTTAAAACCGGGGTATAAATTAGCCTCAGACCAGAGTTATCTATCAAGCCTGCAACAAAAGAACAGAATCAGCTGTGGCTGTTAATAGGTATTTTTTAAATAAATATAACATAAAATCCTACTTTTTCACATTTTTCAAAGCATGTCCTAAGTTTTTTACATGAAAATCAAAGACTCAATCTCAATAACCTGGAAATGGGTCAAACTGTAAGCAGGAAGTAATAAATAAGGGCAGCCCACAGAAGGATTATTAAACATGGTATCTTGGTATCTGTGGTGTTGAATGTGAATGAAAAATATGTGCTGCCTGTAGTCCTCATGTCTCTTCCTCTAAGTTATCCAAAAGTGACTTTTTCAGAGAAAACTAGTTAGAACACAGGAAAAGCAAACACCAAGATATAATAAGACCTCAGAAGGTTTCATATATGATTTTCAAATGACACTTAAAGCATAGCTTAAAGTTGTTATGAGTTTGGTTTTGTTTGTGGGGTTTGTTTGGGTTTTCCATTTGCTTTCTTCTACTTCTGCATTTATCTATTCACTCACCTTTAGCCCTAGCCTTAATTATATTTTAACTTTGTTTTGAATTGCCTGTCATGTTACAGTATACCCCAGATGATGAAATACATCCCTTTTACAACCTGCCAAATTAAGAATACATCAACTATCCATGAAAATTGGCTTCCTTAATCACAAACTTGAAGATAATAATAGCACATTGGGTTAAGTAGACAAGAGAATGACAGGATTTTAATGCTGCGCTCATTCAAGTACTCTTGATTTCAGAAAGTGGATTAAAGAACCAAAGCTTGCTGTGAAAATCTTGAGTTTTAAAGAGCGTAAATTATATGAATTTATTTTGTTCACCTACATATTTGTTTGTTTGTGTATCTATTCATAATTTATACATGACCTGGACTACCAACACCCTACTCTGTTTGAATTTTCCCAGGTCTTTGGCAAGACCCTGTGTTCACCTGGGACTGTCTCAGCAAGGCAAAATTGTCCCCACTGCTTTAAAAGGAAACAAAACTTACCGACTCCCAGTTTTTTATGTGCCACTTGAACTAAAACAACAGCAGCACACAGCACAGTCAGTTAAAATAAAATAGTGAATTTAGGGACACCACCAATCTGGAAACAGACCTGTGTGTGACTTCTCAGGCTTTCAGATAACATTTCATGGGAAAACGTGCAACATCAAAGATGCAAATGAAGTGTACTATATCCCATGCAAATGTGCACACTGAAGGGAGAGAGTCTGCCATGAAATAAAACAATTTTAAGCTATTTCATCTGGTACAACACAAAGTGGGGGAATAGTAGTAAGACAGAACACTGTACCAACACAGAAGAGTTCATTTTAACACGTGTCAGTGTAAAGAAAGGTCAGTACACTGTACTGCACTAGATTTTACTCAGTTCATATACAGCAATCATCAGAATATTCTCAGGTATAGTAGCTCAATAAACTTTTGTTTTGGAACAAAAGAAGTTCAGAGCAAAAGCCAGCTTCAAAGTTCCCCAGATTTTCTGGGGCTCCCTGGTTTCTTCTTTTTGTTTCTTCTAAATATAAATGAATTTTAGAAAGAAGATTAAAAAAAAACGCCACTACGAATGAAAAGCTTATTTTTTAAGATACATTGGTTTTACCCAGAGAATGTTTTAGCAACCTGAGTCTATACTTAACCTGCAGAAGCTGCCTGCAGTTCAGGTAGATAGCTTAAAATAAAAAAGTACTACAAAAAAATTAATAAAAGGCTTATTCTCTGTGTTGCTGTCTTATAGTAGGGGTGTGTGCTGTTTCCTCTTGGTCTGATTGGATTTCCCAGAAAATGGAGAGAGATAACATGAAGAATGTACTGATATAAGGACATGTATTCACACGGTTCACAATTCTTTGTACCTCTGAATCCTACCCTGACTTCAGAGTAAGCTTTTGAGTGCAGTGAGGAAAACACTGGGATGAGAACTATTGAGCAGAGAAAACTAAGCCTTAGCTTTGTACCTGCTCTCTTTGCTGTGCAATGCAATGAGAAGCACTTGGGTCTAGCACATTTGTAAAAAGTGTGAGGGTACAAACCTTCTGTATATGATGGATTGTCGTAATGTACCTCCATAAGAACGAACAGAGGGTCAGCTGCTGTGCCAATGGATAAGCCAACATGAGGAGGGTAGGTGAAGCCCTGGAAAGTATCACACACATACAGGTTTAAGGTATTTTTGGTGATTAAGAGTTAATTTCTTTTTATGATATATTGACTATTTTTGCAATTTTGCAATCATATTAATGATAAAATTTACAAGGGTAACTTTATTTCAAACTTTCTGAACATGGAATTGTGGCACAATACATTTACTATATAGTCAATGTGCTAAGTAAGAACACCAATATAAAATGGTAGATCCCATGCTTGCTAGAGGATAAAGCCCTGGGCAAACTGATCTGACCTTACCACTCTCCTGGCTTTGAGTAGGAGGGTAGACCAGAGACTTCCCGAGGTCGCTTCCAACCTGCCTTATCCTTTGATCTTATTATTATTTATCCTGTATTTATTGCTTGAGTGGAAAAGGAAGATTCCATTTTAAATGAATACACACTGCAACATTAGTCAGTCTGCCAATAAAACCCTTATGAAAAAGTGAATTTACATTTTAAATGTTCCCAGTTTCTAAAAGCAGTCATTTCCAGGGAATACTGAGGTTGTATGTGATTAGAGCATTTTTCTTGCACAAATTACTGCATTCCAAGTAAACTATTTGAACAATAAAGATGATCTTCATGACTATATTTAAATTAGCAAGCCATGTAGTGCAAAAGTAGCTCTGTACAGTGCAACAGCTTGTACTAGACCCACTGTCCCCAGATGATGCTCTTTAGGACAGACTCTGGTCAGACCCCATGCTCTGAGCCCCATTTACTGCTGGAAGGTGCTAGGTTCACCCTTGAACTTTCAGTTTAACTGCATTCCACAGGGAGTTTTGCAAGTTCTCAAACCCCTCATGACGATAAACAGAGCTTGGGAAGTGGAGATAACTGGCAGACATACTTCAAAACCTCACTCCTAATTCAATCCAAAATTGCCAGTAGCTTCTAAATCAAGTTATTTACCAAATTCACTTCTATAGGGATTAATCTGCATAATTTTATAGTTTATAGTTAATATTTTAATACGCAATTTGAGATTATAAATTTCTGAAATGTGCAATTTGACATACCAACTTTATAAAGCTTGGCAGACATTAATGAATTAATTGTAGAATATAGTAATAAACATTATTACCTCAATTTCATTATCACCACCACCTATGTACAAGTGAACTGAATTAAGTGAATACTCTGGTAAACCTAAATGTAACCCAGATCTGTCAGATTCCTCTCTAAAGATCTTTAAAAATGGGGTCCTCCTTGCAAAATCTTCCATAGTGCTTGTCAAATGATAACTTATTTATATAAGTTTTTTATTTCACTTACATTAAGACTGTTAAAAGTACAAATACTGGGTCAGAGCATAGCTGATGGCGAAAATGCAAAAAGCACACATCAGGGATAATGCTCACAGTGGATTAAACTTCTTTTGATGGGTCCATACAGCAGCTCTGACTTCCTCACACTGCAGTGCTTGAAGACAGCTTTGGACTACAGACAAACAAAGGCTCTAGAAACCACCATCGGCCTTGGTCCCTCTCTATGTCCACACCATCTTTTGTGTAGGCACACAGCACCAAGAAGGTAAAGAAGAAGTGGGATTCTTTTGGCAATAATGATGCCTTATGTGAGCTGAAAGCATTAGGTACAGTCTAGATTAACATATGAAATAAGCTAAAGACAAAGCCTGGGGTCATCAGAGCGTCTGTTTTCTGTAGATATTCCCCACATACGCCCCATTTTTTTCTTCACTCTCCAGAGGTATCAGATACTGGTCATTGCTGGAGGCAGTGTATTCTTCATATCAGATGGGGCAAGCTGATGCAGCAACAGACTTTCATGCTCTCAAGCCATCTTTGTTTCCCTAAGGCATCAACTCTCTATACTCTTTACATTGCTTTCAGCTTGTCATTCAGGATGATCATTGTATTTCATACTTAAAAGTCAACATACTCAATAAGAAATTGAAGATTTACTGGTGAGGCATTTAGGGATTACGACTGAGTATATTTAAAACCAGACATTCAGTAATCACTAACACATTAGAAACAAGCTTAGTATGCTACACACCCTCCTAAAGCCCTGCTCATGAACCATGCTAGACAACCTACCTCTCCTCCAATGGCCCAAGCAAAAATGACTGTCTCACACGTGAGAAAAGAGTCTGGCATGTTGGGATGGTAACACTCATGCCCATAGTCCAGCACACTGTCATTCAAATTGCTGCTGCACTGATAGAGCAAGATATGGTGCACCAAATTTTCATGGCCTTTCTGGATCAATGGCTCAACCTGTCAGTGTTAAAATGAAAAAGAAAAACAAAGAAAACACATCTCAAATATGACTATTTCAATACAGGAATGCAGACAGAACTAAAAATTATATGGTGCATTTATTTTAAAAGAGGAAATGTGACGATAGACTGCAGTTAGGTTCAGACTTTACTCAACACTGCAACCTCAAACATTGAAAATTTCATTGCCCAAGTGCATCCCCTCTGTTGTCACCTATCTTGTTCTCTCTTTTCTCACCTCAGTCTTGCTCTGCCACTTGTCTTTTTCCCTGCCCAGTCTTGTTTAGCCACATTCCAGCATGAAAAGGATACAAACCAGATGAAAGTCTGTTCAGCTCAACCAGCTTGGTATCTGAACCACTCAGAACTTTTCACCCCTGTTTCTGCCTCTTTTGTGCTACTTCAAATTAGAGCTACTCATAGATTCTGTACATCTAGGGTGAGCCTGGAGGTATGCCCTGCATTCCTCAACAGCTCAAGATGGACTTTCACATTTTTTTGACATCTACAAGTAATTAGAATTATTTTACGATCTGCTCAGTTGTAAAGACTTTATTAACATAAAGTCATTCTTGAGAGGTTGGGTGCTGCAGCCTGTCTATGGCAGTGATGAGCTGGAGGGCTCTCAGGGGTGCCGGCATGCCCTCAGTAGAATTTGGCTACCAAACATCAGGGTAGGCTGAAATTATTTTATTCCCATGTAACAGTGTTCACCGTCTACTTGGATGGATGATGTTAAATCATCTGTGTCAGAGATGACATCCCTGGGGCAAACATGAATACTTCTGGGGAAAAAAAAAAAATTCCTTTTCAGGAAGATAATATTCTACAAAATATCAGCATATAGAAAACAGCATTAAAATTAAAGGAGTTCTTCCCTTGTTGTTACTTTCAAAGATTACATCCTGTTCTGTCATATTCAAGTTGAGTTAGATAATCATTAATGTTTTCATAAAAAAGTAAGGTTTTGGCAATGCACCTCTAAGATGATGACATGCAGTATTGCCTTTTAATAGTAGGAAAGAGAGATATTTTAAACAGGAAAAAAAAAATTATATGCATCCTAACTTTGAATCTGTGTGTTTTGTAAACATACCAGAGGACCAGAACGGAATAAGCAAGAACAGTTTATTCCATTATTAAAAAACTGTCAACACAGTATTGTTACAGAAATACATCTCTCTGCACTTTGTTCAAACCACTAAACCAATTAAAAAGAGCAAGGGCAGGAAGAAGTAACCAGAGCCTGTGCATATCAAGACCACCCTCATTGATATGAATCTGCAAAATACTATTGAAGTTAGGCTCTCAGGGAGTCCAGCTGCTGCTGAGTACCTGCATATCTGTCCAAGTGCACAACTCAAAACCACCCACTTCACTGCACTTAGAAGTCAGTGGAAGGATGCCAATTTATGCAGATGCACCAAAGTTTTGTTCTGATAGAGACTGAAATAATTCACAAGAGAACTTCTGTGCTGCTCTCAGTAATCCTTATTACACTTAGCATTACCATCATCATGAATTACCATACTATGGAAATAAAAGGTATTTTTGAAGTCTGTAAGAGTCAGTTTTCCCACCTGATAAGAATTTATTCCCAAATATACCAGACTGACAAAGAGAAATCGATTTCAGGTGCTTCTTTCTGCTCTATCATATAGCACATATTTATCCAAACACCGCAGAACCAATATACACTCATATCATGGCAACTTCTATACTAAAGAGCTGCACGTATCTCAAGAATTCTGAACTTCCACATAACATACGGATTAGTCAGGGAAATGGTTACGAGAATATTACCCCATATCTACCAAAAAAAAACCCTATTTTTTTCCAATATGTGATAGTTCTGCCAGCACCTGCTGTGCTTACACTCACTACTTCAAAACCAACTTCCCCTCAAAACAATGGGACACCACCAAAATTAGAAACTCACATCCTGTCATCAGTTTTTAGTGTCAGTTACCTAAACAATAGCAGCATTTCAGAAGGTAGTTTTGTTCAGCTTACTTCAGTGAACACAAAGAAAAAAAACAACAAAACCCAGACCCAAAGAACAAACAGAACAAAGCCTTAAGCATCTTTTTCATGCATCTTGTAGGACAATTTATATTCTTCAGAAGCACAAGTAAATACTAAAAAGCAGCAGCAGAGTTATACTTTCTACACATATTATTACAACTTGGTTAAAGAGGTGCCACCTTGCTCTCTCCCTTGTTAAACAACTAAAGAAAAAAGAAACCGTTAGGAGTGGATAAAAATTCATTAACAAAAGTCTTAAGAAAATCTCATTAATCACAAACTGTTCATTTCCCAGAAATGTATGAGGATTATTAATGGTCAGCTTCCTAAGGCTCACAGCATTATTTTGGATTGAAACAAGAGAAGAAAGAGGAGCATACCCCTTAGACACTTTGGGTTCCCTTTCTCTGATCTGAGGCATAGTTAACTGTACTTAGTTACTAGAATAACTTCATCTGAAAAATTAAAAATACAAACTCATATTCTACTATAGTGGTTAAGTGCAGCCATTCTACATCCCAGGTGAGTGCTGCCCTGTTTACTCAGCCATTTGTTATTTTAGCTGACAGAATAAGCTGGTTATTTCAGCTCCCCTCTCTTCCTCCCTCACTTTCCATAAAGCGCTGAGTTTACTCCAAGCTGAAAAGAAATTCCAAAACCTTTTCCTTTTTTTTTTCCTTTTTTTTCCAAATAAACAAAATTCTTGTTTTCTGTCCAGCCTCACCAACAACAATGAACAATGACTGAGCTTCTCAAATATGGGACCAAATTCAGCATATCACCAATGCATTTTCAGTGCACATAAGTAGTCTCAGATGTAAAATTAGTTTCTAGAGCAGGTTATCTACAAATAAATATCTAGATTAGGGTGGTCTGATTTCCAGACTGCTTGTAGCTTCAATGAATGGTAACACAACTTTTAGAGCTTATCTCCTACAAGTTTATTCCCATTTTAACAGAGCTTTATCAGCCTTCATCTCTAACTATGGGCATTAATTTTTAAAACATGGACTGTTTAATGTACACATTCAAAGTTTCCAGTTTTTTGACTTTTTAAACAGAAAGGGGTTTGTTCTTTGATAGACCTTATTCCCCAAATCACAAAACTGAAAGGTAAACTACACAGAGGTCTGCTTTTGCACATCTCCAGTTACAATAATGGACCAACCCCCAAAAGTAATCATGACTGTCTTGTTAATTTGTCTTGAGAAACAGTGCAACTTTTATTAGAGTATTTATGAAAAGATAACAATTTACTGTGGTAAATTAGAGGAAAGGGGCAAAATACAGAGAAAAAAATGACAAAAACATGCATAGTACGTAACAGTTGATGAACCATGCAGATTTTAGTAAACAATTCATTTTTACTTGGATTCTCATTTGCACATAGCCTTGTTTACGCTGTTCTTGTAGTGCAAGGAGACTATCAAACTACACTTTCAGCCACCAATAACTGAGTAATTTAGATGGGTTGCAATGAGAATGGGAATCTGCCATTCAATTTCACCAATAACGAAGAAACCTGTGGCTTTGAAACATAGTTCTTTCCCCTTTCTTTGCTAATTCCTACCCACCTCTTGATAACCAAGAGGTTCAAGAAAGAGCATGAAGGAAAACTAAAAGGGACTATGCATATAACTACCTATTTTCTCCATTTTACCTCATTTTTGAGGTTCATCTGTGGCACTTCCGTCCATCCACTGCTGCTGACACGCAAGTAAAACACAGCTGTCAGGGTTCATTTCTCTGCCATATTTTGAATAAGCCTGCAGAGATACAGCACCACCAGGGCACCTCGATGACTTCCTCCCCTGCAGGCAAAGTGCAATTTCTGCTTGACATTTCCTAACTGCCAGAGGCTTGGAGAACAAAAGCCCTATATCCACCCTGCATCAAAATGCCAAAAGCATTTGGGCCTGCAAAAAATAAGTGCATGCAACAAGACAAAATATCTCCTGCTTTTCATGAAACCTGCAGAAAGAAGCTTCTGTTTTATTATTCATAATTATTTGCTTTCTGCATCCTCTCTTGAAAGCTTGGGTGAAGATCTTTCTAACTGAGCACACTGAAATAACCTGTCTGACACTCATTAACAAGAAGTTAAAAATAGTAGATGTACTATAGTTCCCCACCACATAAAATCAAGGTTTCCAGAGAAAGAGGTATTTAAAATACACTGCATCCAAATGCAAAATGAAGATGCTGCCTTCTGCAACCAAAAGTATGAGTTACGGTTATTGTGTTTGGTTAGCATACCCTGTACTTGTTGGACAGGTTAAGAGGTTTTACAGAGCTCCTTTCATCATACTCTTAGATATTATGACTCTCTGTACATCAGAATCTCAGTACTTCTGAAAATACTGACTTTCAAAGAATAGAAAATAACAAATTTTCCATTTATTACCGAGTTAAAAGAGATAAGACATATGCTTTTGACCAGTTAATTTAACAGAAACCCTATTCTACTCAACAGGCTGACATCACATGCACAAAGAAAATGCTTACATCTGGCAGTGCTGGGGTGTTCAGCTGCAATTTCCCTTCCTCTCTTCTCTATTTCACGTTATCCCCCTTTTCCTACTGCACAAACAGAACATATCACATGCAGTTGTTTCTTAAAAAATATCAAGCCAAAATTATATCATAGAGCCTTACATCTCAAGGTGCTGATATGCAGCATCAAGATATTGTGTGTATGATGTATTAAACAGGATAAAAATGCAAACAGCTCAAATGGTCCAAAAAGGTAGATTCCCTACAAGGAAAAAACCATCTCCGGAAAACTGGCAGTCTCTTCCTTATTGCTGGTTTTCTCCCTTTCCCTTTGCTTTGCTTTCTTTGATGTTAACAGCTGTGGTTTGTTCCTCACGCCTGCTTGTGCAAATGATGAAAGTGAGTAAACTATATCCATAGTCTCTCCATAGTGTCCCTGCTAGAACATATAGTCCACTGAATGTCACAAAACAAAAAGCTAGCCTTGTTTTTATGTATGAAAACGGAAACAGGTTTTCGATCTTATTGCAATGATGCTTCTGCACTGAAATGTCAATGAAAAAAAAACATTATTTTTTCTGCTCAAGAGGCAGCTTCAAACTAATCTTACATTTCAAAGACACTTTGGGATGGTATATTGCTATATAAATTAATAAAGACACAGCCTTACACAGCACGGCATGTAGCTGGTGGTGACACAAGGAAAAAACATTATCCTATAGTCTCAAAGCTTAGAGTGAAAATTTGACATGAGATTTTTGTCTGGTACTGTTGCATCTAAGAGAGTTTCTAGTGTGTGGCTGGTTATTTTACTTATATGAGATTGTTGTGTCTAATTAACTCAGACCAAAAAGTGATGGTTATGAAACTGAGTGTGGCTGAACTTACTTGAGAGAATTCCTATAGCAAATGACCAAGTTATAGGATCTCTAATTTCTATACTCAACCTCAGGAAGAGCTATTAACTTCTTAATGATTACTCTCATCTTTGCTCTTCTTTCACAAATGTTTGTCATCTGCATATAATGAAATATTTGTCTGACTTAGAAAAGCTCTTCAAAGGTAGACACAATGTCTTCTTATTAGGAACTGTTGAGATTTTTTATAATTTTACTTTTCAAAAATGTACATTTGGAATGAACAAATATTTATCTAATATATCTTTTTTAAGGTTTTCGATTTTTCTTCAGAAAAGCAAATACTTAGAATACTTGGTTTATAAATTGGGCCTTTTTTCAGAAAAAAAAAATCATGTATTCCAAAAATAAACCCCTCAATAATAATATGATTTTATTTTCATATAAATGCTCTAAAAGAAAAACACCGCTTGCTGCCTAACATTGCTTCTTGCACACAAGCCAGAGGTTTGCTCAGCAAGAACTCAAGAGTTGGAAATGTGCCGCTGAGCTGTGGTAGATGTTTAAGTCCATGACTCTTGGGTACACCAAGATTTTAACCCTAACAACCTAACAGCTATCTCATGTCAGTCGAAAAGCCTGCCTAGGTCAGCATCACATCTGGGACACTAATCTGCTGCAGACTTTCAGCCTGGAGTTCAGGCATCCCAGGGTCAAGCAGGGACCACCCTCCCAGTGCCCCCACTCCACCCTGTCTGTCAGAAAGCATTAAATTAATTCCACAGAGAGCTGGAGCTGAAAGAGATGCCTCCAACACTCACCCAGTTGCAGTCTAGCTGCTGGGCTAGCTGCCTTAATCTTCCCTGAGACCAGTGATATCGCTTGCACATACACAGCTAAGTTACCATTTCTGTTTCCCCAACTGTACAAACAGGATACTAAATTCTGTCATTACTGAAAAAGCCCTCACACTGCTTTCTATCCCAAGGGCTTCTGAATTTGTACTGTTAGTCTATATTTTAGTGAGTGAACTAAAGGAAGCAGAGCAAAGACACTTGTTTTGTAGTTCATTAATGGTCATCTATATACCACGGGAAGCATTACTGCCTAACTTGAATTATCCCTTAAATGTAAAAATATTCCCCCAGATTATCTTCATACATATGTTCCACATTTCCAGCTGGAGAAAAATATAACCTGTGCAGTTAGTGACATCTTCATTCTTACATTTTAATAAAAGAGAGATGGAGATGAGAAAAATGTTCAGGTAACAGCAATCGCACCACCACCACCACCACCACCCCCAACCTTCATAATGTGATTAGGTAAGGTTTCCTTGGAGGATGGAAATTTTCCAGACCAAAAATACAGGTTTCATACAACTTAAGGCATTGAAATTTCCATGATTTGGTCCTTACTATGTGAGGAGGTCGGTTTTTTCCCAAAGCAAGATTCAAATAGAGGACATAAGCTATATTGTTGGCATTTGGATTTAACCTGCTTTGGGTATACTTTAAAACACATAACAAAAAATCTAACATCACCGTCCTTGCCACATGAATGAAAATCCTTAGTTAAAGCACAGGTATTTCCTGTTCTTGGTGTAAAGAAGAAAAGATTTGTCTATTCAGTGACTCTTTTGCTCAATGAAGGTTCTTATTTAAGTTTTATTATCATACTGCATTAAGAAACAATTACCATACCTCCATTTAAAGCTGCAGAATCTTTATTGGAAATGAATACATACTTTCAGGTAAAAGTTAGCTGTTGCTGTGCTGTTAACTTGGAGTGGAGGCTATATATCTAACTTCACACAAATCTTACTATCCCCATGTACCACTGCTAATGATTATATTGTATGTCCACAATTTCTATATGTCAGTGTGCAGAACACCTTATAAATTTTAATTAGGAAAGAGGAGTCAAACAGCACAATAACCAATAAAACCAAACATTTAAAAATGAGAACCAGAGATAGAGTGAGGGCTTCTTATTCTCCCTGCCCTCAAGTCTATTGCTATGCTCTTATTCCTAATAAATTGCCAGTTGTGGTCTTTAGTGCAGCCATAGTTTCTCAGTGCAGGTGACACACTCCAAACATAATTAATCGTCAATTAGTCAGCAACATCGTTACTTTCTTGTGAAAACAGCATCACAATAACAAGTAAACACATATGTTTCAGATCTGAACCCAAAATTAGTAGCCTGTAAACAGCTTATATTTATTCAAGAAGAACATATAATTTGAATAGTATAAAAAAGTCAGCAAAGGTACTCCCTTTCATTTGTGAAATCACCATTCATGCACAGCAATGAACTATTTCTGTTGAGATGACAATGGAAGAGGTTTTAATTCTATTGTACAATTGCAAAACATTCCCTTCATTCGTGTAGCTTAATAACATTATACTTTTTCTCTTTCTGCCTGGGATTGAACACACAGCTTTGCCTGAAGACAGAGCACATCAGCATTTACAGCTTATCTGTTTCTTGTTTCACACAGACAGGGACAAACTGTTAGGAAACATATTTTCTGACAAGGAAATGCTGATTACCAAAAGAGCGCACAAAAGAAAGACCTGAGGTATTCAGATACTGAACTTCTACAGAAGTCACCAACCTGAATGCTCTGGCACCTAAAGCTTGCATGAGATAAAATAAGCACAGCACAAGGCTCATGATTTTGAAATGAGATAGCCTCCTCAGTCAGCACAACAGAACAGCATCCATGAAGTCACACAACAAGAGCCATTTTCAGATTACGTGGCTCTTTTGAAAGTCATTTGGGACTACTCTATTTAAATTATACAAGAGATAGTAAAGGAAATGTCACTGAAGTGAGAGGATGGAGAAAGGAGACTGAACAGCGTTAGTATACAATTTTATATAGTTCGCTTAGATTACGATGTTTTCTCAGGTTAAGGTGATTTGGGCTTGTTTCAGTTTATGTGTTTTGTATTTTAGTCAGATGCAAGATGCAAATTATTTTCATACTAGGCAAAACTTCACTCTTGGTGCAAACAGAAATTCACTATCTATCTATAGTTCGGTTATGTGTCATCTGTGTGGATTTTGGTATCATGTGTGCTATGTATGAACATAGTGGAGTTATATTATCTGACTATTGTCTGCCTATTTTTCCACTGTTATAAATGTTCTTTCTTTCAATTTTATCTCTGGGAGTCAAAGAATCTATGCTCTGGACATAGTTGTGGGTACTGCACATTGCAAGCAGAAGCAGAGATGAAGAAGATATCATAATATCCTCTGAAAACTAACCCCAGTAGGTAAAGTTGGGGCTTCAGAGTGAGATCAGTACTCAGGAGAAACACATTAAACACATCAGAAGTGTAATTTCCTCTCCACTTAAATGACATTGGAGCAATTAAATGTGGCCCTACAGAAAATTTGTTAAAGGTAATGCTACTGGATGGCTTGTCTGAACTAGAAAGTTGATCTTAAGACACAATACCAAAATGCTAGTAGGACCAAGATAGATCTGTTCCGTGACCCACTCAGACACTCACCTCTCACTGTGCAAGTCCCATCAAGCTCTTTGGGTATCTGCAAAGAAGATGCTTTATAGTTGCTCATCTAAGGCCTAATTCTACTCTAAAATAATTTATTGCCTATTATGGTAACAAGTGTTGATCAGTTGGTTGCAATTCCCAGACATATATTTTCAATATTCCACCTTATCACTGGCTTACTCTAAAACCAGACATAAAGCTGAGGAAGAAGAAACAAAGGCATGATAGAAAATGGGGCTAATCAGTAGCAATCCTCTCCTGAAGATCATCCCACAAATCACATCAGAATTGAGAGGCTGAATTTAGAGAGCTTCACAAAAATTCTACCCTCCCCTTCCCCATGCCCACCATTGTTCATATTTTAAGTTAAGGCTCTTGTCATCTAACATGTGTACTTAACTAGAAATTACACAACTTCTGACTTTCATTTAACCAGAAAATAAAATATGCATTTTCCAAAAACATGCTGGCATACATTGCCATAATGGATGTTTTACTTTTAAAAAGAAAAATCAAAGAAACTGTACTAAATTAACTAGATGTTGAAGCTTGCTGATGATAGAAATTAGGTGGATTGTTTTTGCATACTGACTATTGAATAAAAAATGCAGCAAAAATAATGCTGTAAAATTATACAGGTGAAATGAAAAAAGAATAATGCAAAATAGGAATATGTCCCACCAAGAAATATAAAGTCTGTGGGCAAATGTAGTTTCACCTTTGATCAGAGAATGAAATAATACATGAAAAAAAATTACATATGAAATAATTCAGCGGAATGCAAGAGGAGGCAGTATTTCTGTTATTTCTTGAGACAGTTGCTTGGGAAACTTCTAATTTCCAGCCAGTTTAGTTATATGATCCTTTAACACTGCAAAAACTAATGGCCAATTCAGGCTTGTACTGAAGAGACAGCCCTCCAGATCAAAGGGCAGATAGCTTACAAGCTCTCCAGCGTGATGATCGTTTGGTTGCCAATCTAACTTGCCAAGGCTGAAATGGCTTTGCAGGGGAACACCCAGGAAAATACAGACCATTTATTTATGTCAGCCTGCATGATGCAATTTGCTAGTTATCACATTTAGCAAAACGTAAATGTTCAAGCCAGAGAGCAACAAGCAGTTACTGTCTGGTATCACTCAAGTTAAAAATCAGTGCCCTCATTTAGGTTCTGACAGCTACAAGCTTCTGGCTTTCAATCAATCAGTCTCTTAAACTGGAGTCCCTTTGTATTTTCACACTGGGGTCTTTGGCATTACTAAAGCATTCCACTGTCAAAAAGCAGAGTTACCCTTGGCAACAAGTTTTTTTTGAGTTTTTACTTCCTTATCAGAGATTGCCCCGAAACTGAAGATAGATTAACTAGCAGCTGCTGCTGTACTCCAACACAGGCCTTTAATTGAAAAGAGGCTCCCTTTTCCAAGGAGATCAACAATGGAAAACTTTGGTGCTTCTATGAAAATATGCCAAATATACTGCTCCTCAGCTAATGCTAAACAGTTAAGTTTTTTCTGGTAAAATGCTTGACCTGTTTTCACTAGTCACATCCTAAATTCAGTGCCAAAAAATTACATAGGACTGTGGTTGAAGAAAATCAATTTTTCCTAAAAGCAAATTTTTCAAATCCTATTTTTGCAATTTTTGCTCCTATCACAATCTTTTCTCTCCCCTGACCATTTTGATGGGACGAGCCACCCCTGATTCATCCATTGGAGAGCTACACACCTAATCCAAGTTGGTTATCCAGGTTCCCTCATCCATCTATGGAGAGACTGAACCATACAAGGGGTGCTTGAGCCCATGTATTTCAGACACCTCCTCTGGGATGATAAAAAGTTACTTTCTGCCACTGTAAGGTCATTTAAGCATCTGGCTCAGATCTGTACATAAGTCAAGTTAGATGAAAGGAAGCCCATCTTTGTGGTTGGAAATTTACTGTCTTTAATATGTTGCCTGAGTTTAACACAGTATTCATGAGGCATACTTAAGTAATGCTACATTTTGACTATGGAGCCTAATCCCCAGAATGGGGTTTCTTCCCCATTTCACAACAGCACTAAACCTCCTCACTCCACTCTCATAAGCAGGTTCAAATAATGCATGCAAGAATAGTGTTTTACACAGGACTCCAAACATTTAACAGCTTGCAAAATGCAACCTACTGTCCCCCTTTTCAATGCCAAATGCCTGTGAAAATTTGGCATCCCATTAAAAATATTCTCTTACAGAACCTGAACTATTTTACGCTCGATCACAGCCACATCACAGCCTTTCTGCCAGCATTTATATGACTAGTTTACTAGTTTAAAAAAATCACCAAAGGTTTGTAACTATGGGAAAATTACTAATTCTTAAAGGAAAGATGTGTAGACTCAGCTAAATGGGACCCTACTACACAACTGTAGTTGTTATTTTACTTAAACAGGTTTTTGTAGTCTTAACGGTGAAATTCAATGTCCAGCATGTTTTTGTCTATAGGATTATTATTACTAAAGTCCAGGGAACTATTTTTTCCTGAGTAAAACACAGTATATTGAAAGAAATTAAGAAAACACGGGAGGAAATTTACAGAGTGATGAAACTAGCATGGACATGCTATACACTGAACCTGAAAAGCTTCACACAAATCGATTATGGTATGCCTGGCATGTAGAATATACACACCATTCTTCCACTGGTATATACTGTAAATTGAATTAAATAATATGCCAGGGGTACTGGGAGAACACAGGTACACAGAACCCACAGAAAATCTAGAGACAGTAGAAGAAATACTGTGTCTTAAGGGCTTTTTAATTGTGGCAGAAAAAGACAGTGGAACACATGGGAAACCTGCAGTTAACATGAATCCAAAGTAATGAAACTTTAGCAGATGTGGTTATATTAATAAGCAATACAATTAAGTAACAGAGGACATGGAGTATTGAAACCTAAGAGGACAGTAATAATAAAAAAGCTGTATCTATAGAAACACAAGTAGAACAAGCAGCAAAAACAAGCATTGAACATAAAACAAAAGCTGTATTTACTGAAACACTGCAAAGTATTTCTCATGAATGTGAAACAAATTTTCACTTTCATGTCACTGGCAAACATCTGCATGATGTCATCTCACTGTAAGAGAAAACAAATTCAGCAAATAGGCAGAAAAAAGCCAAACAGCAATAGCCTTACATGTTGTCAAAGTGGTGTCAGCACACACATATCCACACACATTGAATATGATGAAAATCAGACACCTCAACAAGAGTTAAAGGACTTCAGACGTTCCAGTGTACTGCCACTGAGAAACTTTTTAAACTGAAAGGGCAATAATAGACTTTTAAAACGTGTGATTTGCGAGAGGGAGGGTGCTGCAGAAACTCCCCTTTTTGGCACGTGCTCCTCTGGGTCAGCACCTCTAGCTCTGCAAGCCCCCACTCCCAGCCCTGCTGCTGTACAGACTGTCTGCAAGGGATCTTCCCACCCAGCTTGCTGCCCTCAGCGTGGCTTCAGCAGGGAGACAGAAGCCTTGTCACGCAGAGGATGGTGCACAGACATGTTTCTGTTTGCTCCTGCTGGAGCTGAGGTCCTTCCCCCACTACAGTCAGTGAAACCAGAGAACTTTCTTTTGGGATGACACTAAGAGACACACTCAGGACCAGCCAGAATAATAATACTTATGGAGAATTGTAAAAATCCTAGCAAGAAATAACCTTAAATGCATCTCCAGAAAGTCCGGGCTAGTAAGTGGAATGTTTTTTTCCTAAAAAAGCTACTTCTGAGAAAGCTCTTGGCTAACTGCTCTAAGTGAGAAAAATCCCCAGGGTAGTAAGCCTGAGGCACATGCTGCAGCCTGAAGCTGAAAACAGCAAAACAGGTCAATGCATACATAGCTGCAGAAGTTTGCAGACAGGCTACGATGTATGCTCCTCCATGCAAAGAACAGTCAGGGTCCACCACTCCAGGACCACTGTGGAGCCATCCTGCAAATAGCTGATGGGAAGAAAGTCAGTTGCCTGCTGTTCACGGTCCAGTGGGTGGTGTCCCTGCCTGCAACATGGGGTTGGAAATAGATGATCTTTAAGGTCCCTTCCAGCCCAAACTATTCTGTGATTCTTGTAATTACTTCCAAGCATGCCCTTTCATCTGTTCTGCATATTGTTATTTTCAAAATTGACCTATTAGCCTGATAATGGTTACACTATCAAAAAATACACAGGAGAGCAAACTTGCAGAAGTTTAAAGTATTTTCAAGCAGCCACTGCTTAGCCAGGTAGGCAGCTTGAAGCTGAGGAATGATGTACTCCATTAGAGTCACAAAACTAGCTCGGTGCCTGATATCGGTTATGATCTGGATAATCTTAACACTATTATGTCTAGCTATTGAGAAATCATCTTATTTTGTTTCATTTCTTAGCAAGCATAATGTTATTATGAGTTATTTCTCCAGGATTTCCTGGAGGCATCAGAGAAAATCTCATAACAGAAAGCATCGTAGCGACATGTAGGAAGACACAAACTCTTCCCTAGGGCAGAAGTTGCAAGAGATACTAAACAAAGGAAGATTAAACAGAAAGTCCTAACCCTGGCTGGGTGGCCTGTTATCACAGTGAATCTCTGTTCCCCATTGGTAAATGCAGCATACAGAGAAATTACTTACCCATGTCCTTATTCTACCTATGAGATGAGCACAAGATTTACAATCTTATCTCTTGCACAATTTACATGTCATGAAGTGCAGCTTGATCAAGAATAGTCAATGAAAATATGCTGTTTCTCATTACCCAAGGTTCTTGGAAAGTAGTATGAATATTATGTAAAGAGAAAGAAAAGGCATGAAGTCTTAAATAATATACGTATGACTGATTTTGAGTTCTCTTATGCTAGCTATCTTGCACTAACAGAAGAACTCAGGCCTTGCAATAACTACCCAAACAAGCCCTTTGATTCACTTCAAATGAAAAGCTTCCTCATGCAAGCAATCAGGTGGAGGACTATGCCTGAGCTACCTGGAAGGCAAAGGCAGCATATAGGGACATCTGCAAAAAAAGTTTCTCATTGCTCAGAGAGTCATTCAGTTTTGGGGGACTTTTTTTTTTTGCCATGAAAAGTGTGAAAAATGAAAAGTATGTGTCCTGGATATTCTCACTATTCAGCATCAGAAGTGTTTCATTTGCACAAGCACAGGTCTGGTCCGGCCAACCTGATGACCAATGCCTCATTTCTACCTGGGGATCTCCTGTTGTGGTCCTGATGTGCACCCTCCTGTTAAGCTTCACCTAAAGAGATTCAGTTCACAAGCTCCATGGCTACTCCATGGCAGTAACCATGCCAAAGTAAGCAGGAATAAAGCAAGAATAACTTAAAGATTCACTTTAGAAGCATGCTTCTCATTCGAACTAAAACAGGACCAAGTGTTTTCACTTACCCACTAGATGTATTTATGAAATCTATTTGTAAATGCTTTGAATATGTTCTGCTTGACATATAGTTACTATTTTTTCAAAATAATGTGTGGTTAATGGATGTTTAAAAGTGTTTTTATTTCGGAATCCGGATTCAGAATCTGACATTTGTTAATCAGAGACAACTAAAAGTCCTGGCCTCCACCTTTAGTGATATGGCTAACTTTTTCACAGATGGTTTTCCTTCATTAAAATATTGTGATTTCCTGATGAAACTGGTATTTAAATAAGATACATTATTAAAATGTATTATAAAATGTACTATAAAATGTTCAGAGCAATTTTCAAGAAGAAAGGAATGAAAGAGAAAAACTGAACACTATGAAATCTTATTGTTGCACCTACTTAGGACTCAAGGTCACCAGCAGATCTACACATGCACACAGCTAAGCACACACTTCCATGATGCTGATGGCATGCATGGCCCAACAAGAGATGAACTGCACTTCAGTGCTCTACAGAATCACACAGGAGGACAGAAATGGCCATGTACTCTACTTAAGCAGAGTGAGTTATACCAGAGTTGTATTTGTATCATTTTCAAACCTTTTTTGTTTTTCTGTAAAAATGAAATTTGTATGAAAATAGTGTACAGAAGGAGTCCAGAATCAACATCTAAGTATTTAACTAGCATAGTTTGATCAGGCCAAATATTCATCTCTCCCTCCTCTTAGTGAAATTCAATCTGTTTGTATAGCTAATATCCTCCAGAGTAGCCATAAGATCCATCTTTTGTCTATCAGTAGGCTTTAGGAAATGTTTAATTAATATACATGAGTGCATAGATGCAATTCCACAACAGCCCTCTATGTGTCATCTACAAAATTCACATATACATATATGTAAGTTGTGTCCCTGAAAAGAAACACTAAGGAAGTGGTCATACATAATTCTCTCTTATTGTGATTATTTTTTCTCTCTCTAAACATTTTTTAAGAGGCAAGATGTAATTTGTTTGCTTTTCGGGAGGCAGTAAATTGCTGAGGATTCTATTTTGATTTCTGCCTTTATAGAAAACAAATTCCTGATTTCAGAATATGATTTCTAAAATTATAATATTCTTCCTAAATTGTCATAAAAAATAAAGATTACTAAACTATTCTGAAAAATTATTCAGTGTATTTTTGAGTTAAAATCATTATTTAGCTTCCACCAACCAAATGAGTAACTGTGTGCAGAGTCAGGCAAAGCATTTTAAAAATAAATATAGAAAATACCAGTAAAAAATAGTTCCAGAGATCTTTTAAGCAGAACAGCTTCCATCAGACTTAACATGGAAAGTATGATTCTGATTGATACACTATTTTGAAGCTGTCTCTCGCTTGAAAGCAGAAAGTTAGGAATCCCAAAATATGTACTGTATTACAAGCAAATTCTGCTTTTCATTTTTTTTCTGTAAGAAGAGCTGTCATAGATTTTAAATGTGATTAAAGATCAAGTACCAGCACGCACAAATTTGGGTATTGAAATTCTTCATTCTGAAAAAGTGCAAAATCCCACAATATTTCAGAATAGGTATTTCTGTAAGTATACTAATAGGTATATAGGTTATACTATGGGTATTTCCCAGACATACACTAGAGATCACATGTAAAGTTCTCTGAGTTAAATTAAAATGTTAGTCTTACAGAATGCATTGGAGAAATATAACTGATAACAATAAAAAAAATGGAATACAATTGTATACATAAAAGCATTAATAGGTTCAAAAATCAACAAAAATGAGGGCCAGAGCTCTCACTGTGCTACCTCCAGCATTCTAGAACAACAATAACTTGTTGTTCTTTTAAGAACTCTGCATATATTGCTCCTGAGAAGAAATGTGAGAACAGTCCTTCCCCCCAGCACTTTCAGTGCTTCCTGTTTTCAAAGTTTTCAGGTTTCAGTTCCAAACCAAAAATAAAAGACAGAAAATGTGCCGTAAGAGAACATGTTTGTGCACCTGGGTTTTGAAATCTTGGATTGCACTGAACCGTGTGTGGATGTTGACACTTTTTCAATAATTTTTAAATAAACTACAACATCACTTTTTTTTCTATAATATTTGGCCTTTACATAGCTGAAGATAATGATGTCTGTGCTCATTTGATGTAAGGGAGCATAACTCCACTGTGGTAATCACAACAGAGGTGATTGGAATCAAGTAAGAACCTGGCCCTTTGAAAAAAACTTCACTTTTCTTCTTTTTTTTTTTTTTTTAATCTAAAACTGTTCTCTGTTGAAAGAAATTCATTAAATTCTCCCACAAAAGTAGAAACTTGATGGAACATGCTTTTAGGTAATTTTACTTTGTCTTTGCCAGAGATGTTTATAGACAAGAACGATTTTAAGCCTGATTTTCTTAAGGGAGAGAGGATATAGGGGAAGAGAAAGGAAGGGGCTCTATCACTACATGTGCCTGTTGTCAGGTCCTGGGCACGCACATACCCATATACCCAGAATCATAGAATAGTTAGGATTAGAAAAGATCTTAAGATTATCTAGTTCCAACCCCCCTGCCATAGGCAGGGACACCTCTTGCTAAACCATGCCACCCAAGGCTCTGCCCAACCTGGCCTTGAACACAACCAGCAAATGGAGCATTCACAACTTCCCTGGGCAACCTATTCCAGTGCTTCACCACCCTTACAGTAAAGAATTTCTTCTTCATATCCATTCTAAACTTCCCCTGTTGAAGTTTGAACCCATTAGCCCTTGTCCTCTCGCTACAGTCCCTAATGAAGAGTCCCTCCCCAGCATCCCTATAGGCCCCCTTCAGATACTGGAAGGCTGCTATGAGGTCTCCACACAGCTTCTCTTCTCCAGGCTGAACAGCCCCAACTTTCTCAGCCAGTCCAGGACCCTCAACAAGAAGAATCCTGGGTAGCAAGTCTAGTTAGGTAGGTTGAGTAAACACATTGTCACAAAATACTGAGACTCATCTGAAAAATAGAAAAGAATCTCACCTCGGGAGAAATAAAGACTTTTACAGACTAATGCATCAAGCAGTGCCAGCAAAGCTAGCTCCTAGCAGCTGATCCAGTCACTGTTCAGAATGGCATTTAACTAGAAAAAAACAAAAGGTACTTCTAATCCTCTTTTCCTATTTTTCCTGTAAGCCTCAGGAATATAGCCACATGAAATGCTTCTTGTACTGATTGGCAAGTTTCTGTATTGATTGGCTTCAGAGTCTGATTAGATAAGAGAGAGCCAACTAATAAGAGCCACTAGAAAAATCTACTGAAGTTTTATCTACTGAGATAAACTCTCAAAATTCCAAACCAGGCTATTTAGTAGATCTTTCATCTAAACATATGCTGACATTGCTGACAGTATTGTGCACAAACAAAACATGGGATACTAACAAAAGGGCTTTGTAAAAAAGTGACTACTGTCCTGGAGAGAAAAAGAAAGCAGATAGCCTGGACTTTAAATTCTGAAGTAAGAAGTGGAAGAATGACATTAGCACCTGCCATTCCTTACCTGTAATTCAAACTCTCCTCTCATGCCCAAAACATAAAAAGAAAACTCTAGGATGTTTTTGTCAGATGCCTCACGTCCCATCATACTGACATTAGGCTGTTACCTCCCTCTTCAGAGGCCCAGCTGGATATTGGACGCTCTGTCTGACAAAAATGATTTTCTTAAGCTGTGTGCTCTGCTTATCTTCCTTCTTTTTACTTTGTCATGTTGTTTTTCAGCTATTGTACTGGATCTGCCTGAAGCCCTCCCTCAGTTTTCACACAGCTCTTTTGGAAGTGAAAAATCTTGTGACTCGGTAGGGGTTTTGGCTGATTAAAACCTAAGTAAGAGAGGCAGGGCAAAGCCTGGAGTTTGTGCTTCAGCTTTCCCCTGTTCAGTCCTGCTTTCAGCCTCACTATTCCAAATCCCTGTATTTCCCAGAAGGTGCAAATACCAGTTGTTGGAAGTGATTTGAGGGTATACAGGACATGAGGGGAGCATCCTGTGTTCAAGATCTGTTGCAATCTGCAAGTTGCACAGCACTCATTTAAGGCAGATGTCCAGGAAAGAATCCAGCTCAGCCTTAAGCTTGTGCATCAACCTGAAATAATTAATAAGTCTAAAGAGGGAAAAAGGAGTTTGAACAAACTGTGCGCTCTGAATTTCCTCAGAGGAGTTTGCCTGGGAAAGGCAAGAAGCATTCTTCACCCTGCTCTGGCTCACACTGACAGGAGGTTAAGCCGTAGGGATGTTCCAGTGTACTGAACTAGGCAAGGGCTTTTCAGAGCTGTTATCTATTTTAAAATAAACATTCCAGTGTGTACTGTTATCACATTTTGTCTTGCTCTAGTCATTTAGGGAAAAAAAAAAAAAAGAAAAGGCTTCTGAGTATCATTTTCAGAGGGCATTTGTATAGCATCTGTCTCCCACGCAAAAATACATATACATCTTGCCTGCTCACTCTTCTGTTCAGGTTTTTATCTAAAGAACATTTTATAGCCCAAGAAGGTAACTGCTCCTTGAGACTGATGAAAAAGGCTGATTATTAGGAAAATATGGGAGATGGAAGCAACATCTAATATTCTTCCTTTTAGGGCTGTCATCACACCAATTAAAGGCCTCTCACATAATATCTTAAGTCCAGAAACTTCAAGTCACCCAAGAAAAAATTCAGATGGTGACAGACAGCCTTTCCCTTCCTTTATGGTACTTCTTGCTAGAAAAAGAGTTTCTGTGCACCCCATAATCTGTTCACAGGCCTTATGGCCCCAGGTCTGGAATGCCGAAGCTCCCTGCAGAGCTCACATGGTACAGTCATGGTTTGGTTTTGGTTTTTTTATTGAGAGTAATTAGTATATGGATTCCTTAGATAACAAAGCAGCAGCAAAGCCGAGTGCACTTCCACTGCCTCAAAACAAGAGTTGCAGGAAACAATCAACTGGCTAAGTGCTTTGCATCCCTGGCCACCACTGAGATCCAGGTAGCTGAGCAGACAGGCAAAGCTTTATTTCTATTTTGTTCCTACCACAACAGCAGTATACACTCAAAGCTACTGTTATCTTAACAATCCTGTAATAAAAGTTCTGCCTTCCATGCCAGTTCAAAGGTTATCAACTTGTTTCTGAAACACAAATGCACTACAAATCTCCAGGATTGCTGGGACGACTGAGGTGGCCTCTTTGCAGGTGACAAAGCAAGAGGGCTGGTCTCCAGAATGCCAAGCATGTAGTAAGGGGGCTGAATTTCAACCTCACATTCCCTACAAAGGGAAAAATGTTGATTTATGTATGCCACTTCTCACGGGTTATTGTGTTAAAAAGAGAAAGCCTATTGGAAATCACAGGGATTTGTACCTCCGTTAGGGTGTCTCTCAGACTTGGAAATGGGAGCAATAATGTGTAGGCAAGTTATTAATACGATGCTTATCCTGTATTCTATATTCATCTTTTATTCACCTGCCTAGAGGACAGGCAGGATTTCCAGGGCTCACTGCTCAAGTAAGAGTAAAGAAAAGGAGTATCCAAGTGCTAAGAACTCAGAAATCAGCAAGATTTGCCTACTCACTTTGGTGCTTTGCCAGGAGCTGGGCAGCTGATTGTGGACTCCATGTCCTTTTAAAAACTCTGGCCCTAACACTGTGTAATTGTTGAGTGGTTTATAATTACGCATGAGTTTAAATCATGAGTAACAAACAAGCAACAACTAAAGATGTCCTTGGTTGCTGAACTTTGAAAGCTGCTGTATTTTTTTCCAATGACTTATTTACATTTAACTGCAGAATTCAGTTGCCTGTGTCTATGATTTATTAATGAGAACAAAAAATTGAAATACACCTTCAAGCAAAAACCAAGAAGGTATAATACACTTTTTTCTAAAAGCAATTCTTAAAACACTCAAAAACTTTGTACCTTAGACATGGATGAGTCAATTTTAACACAATGAATTAGCAAAGAATGGTTTCATATGCTGAAACTGAGTCACAAAATACAAAAATAAAAACCGCCCTATATTCTGTGCCCAGGAGTGCTTTGCATCCTGAATTGGACAGAACAAATGAAAACAAGAGTCTGCCTGCAATCTTTACTCAAAAGAAACTGAGCTGAAGTTGAAATTGGCTCAGCAGATAGAAGCTAGTAGTAGGAGAATGGGAATTACATCAGGTCATATTTAAACCACGTATCCCATGATAAATTTATTCATAGCCAACAAAAACAAGAGTCTAACATTTTGTTCTCATATATGCTGTGTGCTATAAGGGTGTCTAAAAAGTCCATTTGTTGAAGAAGCAAGGCACCACTGGACTTTGTTTTCTTTCCAGATCTGCATTCTTGCCTTAAAGCAATTGTATTCATTGACACTACATTCATGAGTTACTTAATTTAGGCATACTAGAAAAAAAACAGAACACATTCGCTACTGAGTGTACCCTTTCCATGTGGGAAATCATTAAAACCTCAGAGACATTTCAGCTCTGATGGGAGGCATCTTTCACTAAGTTGAATCAAACCATGCATATGAAAAAATGTTGACAGAATGCTGCTGAGTTGTAAATGATCTACAAATGTGAAATTGTTCTGCGTTAACTGTGGTGCTGCTTAAAATAATATTTACTGATGATTTGTCTCCCGAAGTCACGTAGGTAATGATTCTGTTTCCTTCATTTGTGTTTTCTCTTTGTACAAAAAATATGTTCCCTGAGAACTTAATGCTGTATTGGATCCTGTCTTTTCTTACCATTATTTAAGTGAAAAATCTCATATAGTACTCTGCTGTTGCTGTTACACTGAATTTTGGAGGTAAACTTTTTAGTTGGGAAGTAAAAATTACAGTTTATATATTGTAATACTGTAAAGAGAAACCAATGTGGACTTCAGTTATGGTGTGGAGCTTTTGACTGAGACCTACTTGTTTTGATGGGCAAAAAGGAGTTCATTTAGTTTGCCTGTCCAATTCCAAAATGAACTTGCAAGGCAAGAGTTAACCAGAACAAACCTGTTCAGCATGAGCAGCAGTTCACCTGAAGCTCTGCAGACTCTTTCTGCATTAAGCACTGTCTAAAAGCACCCAGTAATCAAAGCGAAATACAAGAATCGTGTCAGCCATTCTATTACCTTCAGACAGCCAAAGGCATGGAATATCTACAGAACTCTTTCTTGGTCTCCAAGTACTTTCTCAATTTTTACTGAGCTCTTACTGGTTGCACTAAAACAGAGTTCATTCTGTGAGTTGTGTACATCACACACGCAGCTGCACATCCCACCTCTGCAAGGGCAGGCTGTCAGTCAGCACCTGAAGATGCAGCCCTGTCTTTCTACATTTACTCCTGTATTTTATTAATAATGTTCTGCTGTGGCCAACAAAATCAGAAACAGGAGGGAGTAGAACTTTGATGTTAGCCTGTTTTTTTTCTATGAAAGCTGAGTTAAACCCTCTGTAACTTCTGGTGGCAGGAAGAAAAAAGATGGTCTTACAGCTCAGGCTGTTGAATGCTGCTTTAAAGAACTGGATCTATCCCTGCTGCTGCAGCAGGTTTTTCTGTGCAGTGTCAGATTAAAGAAACCAAGCTTGTCACTTGAGTTCACTATTCACTTGTGGCTTTTTTTCCTGCATGCTCAGTTTGATAATGAGAGGTCCAAAACATTAAGCACTCATGGATGCAAATAAAGCCAGTGGAAACATGCCTGAATACAGCTGTGCTATGTAATGCTGGCCACAGAAAGGGTGGATTTGTCTCACCCAAAACCCTGATCTACACTCCACCTATAGCCAATGAAGAAAAAAAGGACAGGCTTGTGTCTGTCTCACTATGCACAATTCCTCAGCACACATGAGGCACCAACAGACAGGAGGGATACTGCAGGCTTTCAAGACAGATTGCTCAAGTGGAGACAGCCCCGCTGGTGCATATCAGACTGCTGATGAGCTAAGCCCTTCCCTAGGAGGTTCAAAGGTGGCATGGTAAATCACTCCTGATCTTAATTTTTTTGTATGTCTTCTCCCTGTATGTAGAATAGAAGATATCAGGAAGACTTTTGAAGATCACTAAGAAAGGCACAAGAAAAAGACTGTCTTTAGACCAGAGCACGCACTGCAGAAAATGCAGTGTCATACCTCAACTAGTGAGGATAAAACAACTCACACAGAAGCAGCTGTTCCTTGAGGAAGGCCAGCGAAGGGTACACCATCTGTACTGAGGGTCAGCACACACTGGGACCAATGTTTCCTAATGGGAGTGTTTGATTTTGCAAGAGCTGCAAAGACCTTTTAATCTGCTTTTAATACACTGTGACCTCTGTGTATTTGCGGCCATCATCTGAATGTTTCTCCCTTTTCAGCAAGAAGACTGCTGCAGAGACTGTAGAAGGTGACAGATGTAGTCTTAACTTGCTCTGTAAGGAAAATTCAGTCTCCTATATGACCTTCGCATTTGTACCAAATATCAGCTATGTGAAACTGAAAATACCCTTACCAAAGATTGAAATTGGGTTCCTTTTATTGCATTACCTCCATTCTTCCCCTATCTGCCCAGCCATAGGAAAATCAGCTCTGAGCTGTGAGAAGGGGCATCCACATCCTCCTCATGTAGGAGGGACTATTATTCATATAGGCCCAGCAATTCAATATGGCAACAATTGTCTACCAGCTGCACTAGCTTCTTAGCATGGAAAAAAGTAGTCAGGTTCCCAAGTGATTTAAGCTTTGAGAGCAGTTTACACTGGAGCTCCAGGGCCTCCACAGCTCTCAGATCCTTGCCAGTGCCTAGTCAAGGACTTTATCTTAACCAACAAAACCACTGATGGATTAAACTCAAACATCTCCATGACACCCTGAGGCAAGTCTAATTTACTTGGGCATGCAACAACAACACCAAAAATTTTCTGCCATAACCAGAAGCAGGGAGCAGTACATAAAGGCTCAGATTTGAAACAATATTAACATAGTTGTATAAAAAATACAACTTAGACATCCAAAAAAAGCAGCTCCTTGAAGTCCCATATCAATGAGGGCTGGAGCTCCCAAGTCTGTAGAGACTGAGTCCCTCAAAGCAACATCAGCTCGTCATCACTGAAATACATCAAGGACAGTCAGAACAGAAGAAAAAGAGGATCCAAAGATTGCATTTCTCAATAAAATCAAAATACAGAAAAAGTAGAATTCCAGAGGCTTTCACAGCTCAGTTTCTGTATTAGAGTCAAAGCAGGAGCTTATCTTGGAATTTAGAAAGACACTAAAAATGGTAACTCTCACATCTATTCATGCTTCCAGGGGAACATCCAAAGGGCATAGCTCCTCAGCAGCACCTTGGTGAAACAGCCAGTACTTGACATCCCACTGAGAACTGTCAGCTGCACCATTTGGCCCTGGAACTTTAATGAACTACATAAATTAGCAGAGTGTAATTGCAAACATGATCCAAGAACAGTCTGAAATGGATTCTTGCTGAGTCCAAAGCAGGGTTAGGATGACACATTTCTCCGACTCTTGAAAGCAAGAGGGAATTTTAACCATTCATCTCCATGGCCAGTTTGCCCTAATCCAGCATTTAATCCTTTTCCTGCAGTTCCCTGAAATTTAGAAACTTTTATGCAGAAAACCACTCCAAACCCCTTCTTTTGAGGTCCCTCAGAAAAATGGCTGTACAGCCTCTACCCATCCCTTTCAAAACAAGACCTGCACAGGGAAGGTAAGATTAGGCCTTTAATGACTACTTCATCCCAGGGATTCATTTTTGGTAACAGAACCTCTTTTGGTTATTTTTTATTTCCTTCCCTTTGTTATTTTTGTATTTTTATTCCTTTTTTTTTTTTTTTTGGTCCTGGCATGTTTTCCAGACCCTGGATCCCATATTTAGTTTCCTGAACTTCTCCAATATTAGTTCTAGCCACCCTGGTTGCCTGCCATAAGTATCAGTTTCCTTCCTTCTGGTTTGGGGGTAGGGAGGGAGAAAAACTGTTTCCAGGCCAAGCAGCAGTGCCACTCTGGAGATCATTTGGCAGGTTGTACAGTCTGAGAATGAATCATTGCCTGTAATGCTTTAATCTTCCTCAGTTTCTCACTTTCTCTTTTCTAGGGAGCTAAGAAGAGGTGGTGCCAGATGCTGCTACATTTAGTAATGCGCAAAGTAAAAGTAAACAGTTAAGGTTAAAATTAACATGATTGCTATTCAGAAGCCAGTCAAATGCTATGACATAATGTTTGTCAATTACTGAAATTACTCGTTTTTAATAGAAATTACTTATTTTTAGTATATTTTGAGTGAATCAAGCCATCTAGCAGCTGTAGCCTGCTTCCCACAAAATGCCTCCAATTCTCTCCTATACCACTACATAACTAATGGTGATTGGTTGCTTAAATTTTCTTTGTAGCCTGTGTTTGATCTAACATGCTCATACTCCATCTGCAGCCACTGCTTTATAACTTTCCCAAGAAGCTGTCTTTTCTGAATCCAGTTTTCTAACTCTATCTTGCAGCTTGAAATGGTGTTTGCAAGCACATTATTTTTCTTTCAGACTGTGCTCTCAGTCTTACTGTAGATCCTTACATGAACATCTTAAATACATGGAAATTTTATGCAGTGCCTTAACGGTTCACCTGCCCTTCCTTCCTCTTAAAGATCCCTTTTTCATTACTAGCATTTAGTTCAGGAGCACAGTGGTGTAATGCTCACAGCTGCTTATGCAGAGTTATCGGCAGAGCCTGGACTCTCAGATCCAACATGGCAAATAGCTACAGCCAGCTTGTGGTACCTCTGCTCTGAATTTGTAATTCCCAACACAGGCTCAATCCTGCCCCCATTGATTCTTGCAGGATGAGGGTACAGTCTCAAAGGAAGCAAATATGTTTCATGTCTCATCTGTCAAGGGTCAGTGCTTAAACTCACAAATCCAATCTCTTTGACATTATAACCCCTGGTTGCAAAGTGGATTTAGTGGTTTAACATCAAAATTTCGGGCACAGTTAAGGAAGTAATTGCAAAAGAGTTAATAAGCAAAATAGTTTAACAAACTTTGGCAGAGAAGATTGAGAAGCTCAAATGGTCTCCTGGTGAAAATAGTTTAGCCCCAGCTTTTCTCGTCTTTCCGTTAAAAACTCTCTTATTTTTATTTTTTTAATTTGATCAGTTTTACTACACCTGAAACTTAGAGACTCTTGAGCATAGGGAAAAGCCAGTCAAATTTCAGATAATCACTTTGCAAGCTTCTGCTGGTACATCTCAGACTTGATGTGCAATACCCTTGCCATTTAACTCTTGGACCTCTGCTGTGCAGTCATGACAAATGACATAGTTCTCTGTGGTGGACACAGATGCACTAAGAAGTACCAGAAAAATACCAGATTCATTTTACTGGTGACCCCACACACCATATACAACTTTTGTCACCAGAGGAGGTTGCATTCATGTCCTCATCTTCCCTTCCCCTTGGTTTTATGAGGTTTGTGTCTGGGATGTTTGACTGAAAGCATATCTCAGGGCACAATCACTGGATGCTCTGCAGAAGGTACAGGGATTCTTTCATTGGCTCCTCAGCAAGGAACCCTTTTTATGATGATGCTAAAATGGTGGCAGAAAAGATCTCCCTAACATCAGATCACTTCTGTAGGCAAATCCCTTCTCCCTCAAAAAAAAAAAAAAAACAAAAAAACAAACAAACAAACAAAAAATACAAAAGCACAGAGAAATAAGCAGGCAAGAGGCCTGACCTAGGCTTGGAAACACATCTCCTCCAAATGGCCCTCTGCAGTAGTATATGTGTTTGCTGAGACAAGAGGAGTGAACATGGAGAAACTCAAGTTAATTAAGCCAAAAGTGTAAAAATGGCTGAAGCCTTCACACTTGCTAAAATCAGTAACTCCTCCGTGTTTGGAAAGCAGAGTCAGCACTGCCTCCTACACTGTTTGAACTCCCTTGACTCAGCTCTACTTCCAGCCCAGCACCTGCATACATCAAGCTATTTCAAAGAAAACAACACAAGGTTCTTATTTTATCTCTTGTCACTCTATATTTCTCTTAAATATGATCAAGAAGCCCATTATACAAAAAAAAACTAAGTCATTCATTGCTGTCTGTGCTGTGGACATCTGGCCAAAATGTCTCCCCATTGCTCTGTTCTGTAGTGACTGCTGGAAAGGTCAGGCTTATTGTTCTGCACCCTTCTAATGCACAATGGGACTACATTACAGGAAACCACAATAAAGGGATAATCCTCTCTCAACAAACCCACTTCAAAGTGGCTGGGCTCTTCATGTATAGCCAAGGCTACCTAGGTACATGAAGAATGCTGATGTATGACTTTTAGCAAAAGTTATAGCAGATTAATTAATAACAACAAAAAAAAAACTAAATTCTCATAGGAGATTGAAAACTTTAAATAATTAAAACTTCTGAAAGTAAAACAAAATCTCTTTTTCAAATACAGAGATATTGTAGACAAGGAGATTTTTGATGTAGACAAACAGCCAAAAATCAGATGTGCACCTGCTCTCTTAAAGCAAGACACCATATACACTGCTGCATCAGTCATTTGCTTCATGATTAAGAGAGGTGAAAGAGCGTTCTGTTCTTGAAAACACTCTCACAATGCAGTCACCTTAATAGCCATTTCAGGATTACAAGCAAGAGCACCAACTGATTCAGGTTGATTAACTCACTGGTGACATGATGCCAGCTGTTAATGCCAAGTGACAGTCATATACTCTGTGCCAGCATGAGAGATCAATGCTGTTGAGTAGGTACCCAGCTCATGCATGTTTTCCCTAGAGTGACTTCCCTCCCTCTCCTGTTAATAGAGACTCCTGACTCCATTAACAAAATGAAAAGGGGGGGGAGGGAGGAAAAAAGAAGAATGAAAGAAAATAGCATTCTAGGACCTAAGCCCAGGGCACTCCAGTGCAGGACAGGGTGCTGCTTCAGACACTACAAAAGTAGGGCAGCAGGAAAAATCCCACAGCAGAAATGTGTCAATGCAGTTCTGAGACCGTCTTCCAGTACGCCAGGATATAGAGAAGGTGACATGACATTAACTTAGTGCCTACAGAGGCAAGGTGGGTTTTGATGTCCTTCTCACAGTATGGATGAGAGGGGTGAATGAGATACACTGGAATATAACAGCAGTGAAGAAGAGTTTCTGAAGCAATATCATGTGATAATGTCAGTGGACTTGTTTTGGGTGATACTACAAAAACTAATGGATACAATGGAAAGCTTTAAGGGGGAAGCTGCAGGAGACAAGTCCGTAGGACAAGTGTTCAGCAACACAAGGGGGTGTCAATCCCTCTCCAGAAAATATATCAATACATTTGCTAAGGGGACCACTGTGGAAATTGATTGCCAATTACCAAATATAAAATATATATATAATCTCAACAATTTTCCAAAATAGAAATTCTGCAGA
This sequence comes from Forpus xanthops, assembly GCA_032466535.1. Lineage (NCBI taxonomy): Eukaryota > Metazoa > Chordata > Aves > Psittaciformes > Psittacidae > Forpus > Forpus xanthops. The sequence goes on from JASSUY010033447.1 coordinate 63,075, forward strand.
ACTGGAGGGCAAGGAGATGTTAACCAACACAATGTGTTGCAGCTACTGCTTCGGAGTTACTCATTTTACATGCCCAAATGTGAAGCCTCTTAAAAGGCCTGATTTTCAGAAGGGCTGAAAAGCTCCTTTTATTCAGTAAGTGCATCATGATGGGCTCTTGGGTGTGGGTAAGTCCTTAAATCACCAACCCATTCCATTTGAAAATCTTTTGTTTATATATTTTTCAACACCAGAAGGAGATCACCCACTCCTTCTGCCTCCCCACAGTAAATCATTCCTTATTCCTTTTTTTCAGATTTGGGGGGGTTTATGCTACAGAGTTTGAAGATGATAGACATGAAGTACTCTCCTGTGAAATAGCCTGCTCTCTGCCAGGCAGGTCACTGTTCACAAACTGGGAAAATATGATACATCATCCCGTATCTACATGATATCCTGCCTTTTTTGGATAAATAAAAAATGCAACTGGCACCTTTTCACAGACACCACAGTCACCCCATCCACTGGCAAGTAACTGCTGAAGCCCTGGGGAGGGGGCAAGCCCATAAATCATCTTGACCTTTTCCAGTCATTAATGATTAAAGATGGGGGTGGTTTGGAGCTGGTGTGCAGAGCAAACAGGGAAGATACAGGGAGGAAGTGAGAGTCAGGATATTTGGGGGAAAAAAAGAAAGAGTAAGAGAAAAATGCTTATTTTACTGCTTAATGGGTTGCTTGCGTGTGTATGAGTGCACATGTGCCTCTACACACTCCTGGAAAGAGCAGGAACTGCTGCCAAGGGTGCCCTGCTACAGCAAGGGCCAGCAAACAGCTTCTTGTAAACAGCCCACTGCACTGGGCAAACACAGCCTTTTCCCAAGAAGCTGCTCAGCTGCCAGTGTGCAAGATGCAATGCCGTCTTCCTGTACTGCCTGGGTGCCAGCCTCTGGTGCTGCTTTTGATGCCCCTAGGGAGCCCATTTCCCACACGTTCAATCCCTTCTTTCCCAAGATCCGTCCAGTCTCTCTTGGAAAGACTGCCCTCCTGCCCTGGAACTAGTGTTCAGTGGTGCTGGGAACCCTCAGAGCTGCGGTGGGCATGCGTGGCCACCGCACTCCTCCACAGATGTAAGGGTGCAGCTGATGCTATGTGCCATGCCTTAATGCATCAGGCAGGCACATAGTACTAACAGCACCATCTCTCACAGGTCAAAAAGGATGAAATTGAGTTTTTTGAAAAGGATGCTGCTTACAACAGGTTGCACCTATGCACCTGTGTGTCTCTGAAGAGGGGAAAAAAGATCATGAGGAGTTCAACAAAGTATCTTGCAAGGGCAAGTAGTACAAGGGGCTCCTCCTTATCCTAAAGCATTCCTCCATCACTAAGGGGATGAGCAGCCAAAACCTTCTTTTCTCTCTCAAACTACTTTAGCCACAGGCAGCCCTTGTCTAGCGCACTGAAGATGCAAATATCATCCTGCAGTGGAAAACAAAGCCACAGGACAGCTCAGTTTACAGACAGGACACCAGCTCCTGGGAGAAGAACAGCATCCACCTTAGCTCTTTGGGGGAGAAACCACAACAAGAAGGATAACAAAAGCTAAGTGATCGGGGGGAGAGAAGACAAGAATAAATGAGCACAGTGTGAGATTCTGTCATAGTTTAGCCCTAATCGGCAAATAAGTACCGTGCAGCTACTTGTTCAGCCCTTGTGGGATGAGAAGGAAAATCAGGAAAAAAAGGGTAAAACCTGTGATATAAGAATAGTTTAATACTTGAAATAAAGTATAATAGTAGTAATAATAACATCATAATTGTAACAGAAAGGGAGATAACAAAAAGAGAAATAGAAATAAAACCCAAGACAGACAAGTGATGCGCAATACAATTGCTCAACACCCTCTGACCAATGCCTAGCTCATCCCCGAGAAGTCATCAAGAGCTCCTGGCCAATTATCCCAGTTTATATACCAAGCAGGACATGCTGTGGTATGGAATCTCCCTTTGGCTAGTTCAGGTCAACTGTGCTCCATCCCAGCTTCTTGTGTCCCTCCTCACTAACAGAGCATGAGACTGAAAAGTCCTTGATCAGGGTTAAGTGTTACTCAGCAACAACTAAAACATTAGTGTGTTACCAACATTGCTCTCAGACTAAAGCCAAAAAACAAAGCATTGTAGCAGCTACCAGAAAGCCAAAACCAGGAGAATATTTGTGTCCAAGTTACAGTTTTGAGGTGCACCCTATGGTAAGCGGGTGCAAAACAAGCGTTTGTACCAGCAGCTTGTTTGGCCTCTGATCTAAATGCAGTGCACTCGACTTTCTTTGTAAATTTGCCTTGCATTATGGCATATCTGCTTACATTTTAAGACTACCTAAGGAGTAAATAATTTGCTCTTTTCAACAGGCATACTGGGAGTTTCAGTCTGTTATCCATTTTTAAATATCAGGCAGTAAAACTACGCTTGCTTTTTTGGCTGACATCCTGACTAATGATGCACTGTGCCTATTCTCTGTTTATGGAGGAATTCTCACATTATTTCTGGGGTAAGCTAATAATGAATGTTACTCAGAACAAATCTGAAGTTTGTGCTTGCCTTGCTGCCAATGTAGGAAATCACATTATGACAATTATCTCAACCTACCTCCTCCCTCTACAGCACAATTTTTAATATTAATGCCAATGCAATCTAAAACTGAACACACAGTGCTTACTTGGTAGGAATTATACTACACCCACTCCCTTTAATAGTGTCAACATGGCATTTGTACTGGAGGTAACCACGTTGTTACCCCACCTTCCCAGGTTTTTTTGAGGCACCACCCTATTTCTTATGTTCAGCTCTATTCTCTTCTCTGCTTTGCAAAAATCCCTACAGTAACTCCCATAAAACAAGTATGCCTTAATTATGATCATTTAAATAAATTAAATTGCAGTTTCTAGCCCCAGAACAAAGACAGAAGCAACTACAAATCACATCATAGGTCATACCTGTCACACTGCAAACACTGTAGAGCAAATTTCACTTCCCAATCTTCTTACATATTTGTATAAAAATAGAGCCTTCAGGAACAACAAAATATGTCTGGAATCAGAGTGTTGCAATTAGGGTCTCGTTCACATTAATGCCTGGGATAGCATTAAAAGAACAATCCAACTGACTGCATTCAAGCTCTGTTAGGTAGTTGCATTCATATTTGGGATCCAACCCGCCAGGGCCTTCAGAGCTCCATTTTTCTCTGATGTGGTTAACAAAGAGTGGAACATTTCTAGTGTGACCAAAACTTAGTCATGCCTCAGTAACTTAACTCAGATTCCACATCTTCAATCCTGAAAGCAGTTTGAGGGGCACAATTTTATCCATGCCAGCCATAAAGTGTAATTTAACCCTGTTTTCCTGATTGCCTTGGATGTTGTGGTGTACACAAATCACCTACCCTGCTTATGTGCGCAGTGCTGTCCAATAGGTCATAAATCCTATGGCTGCTGCCATCCCGTTATGGTGTATGGGAATTTTCCTTTAAAAACCCTCTCCAGTGTTAGCACAGTGGATCTTGTATTCCCTCCACTGTCAGAACCAAGGCTTTCAAACAGTTACGTAATACAAGTAACAGGGGCAAGCCACTATCTACTTTTACGATGGAATGTGATCAGTGTGTGAAAAGTCCGTATGATTTGGTGACGACAGCAGAAGCAGACTGGACTGAGTGACTCAAGCTTTCCTTCCAGGCCCCTCTTACCATGAGGGCTCCCAGGGGCTCTCCTCCTGCTTATAAGATAACGCAGTTCTTTCCACTGACGTGGAGTTATGTCCAGCTCCATGAAAACTGAGCTCGTTCCTTGATTTGTTCCTTTCTGAAAGTCAGGTGAGTTATGGCAGGGGAAAAAAAGACATTTCCTTTCCCCCTCATCTCAGTGCTCAAAACCCAGTGGCAAAATTCAAAAGCTGAAAGCAGCTTCTTGATTACTTACAGTGACAAGACCCCAAAACAGAAAGACATACATTAAGAAAGCAGAATATCTTACAGAATATGATCCAAGGATTTTAATTTCTGCCTATGCTTTTCCATTTCCCTAACCTAGGTCCAGGTTTCCCTTGTACGTACAAAAGCTATGTTACAGAATGGGGTTTGAAACAACCTTTTTCTCTAGTTAAAAAACAGAGTAGGTCAAGAAGTAGTAAAATGGAATTCTTCTCAGCATCACAACCCCTTCTCAGCTAGCAGACTTCTTCATGACTGCTCTCGGAGCCTCTTCATGTTACTACTGGAAGTTAACTTGACTTTTAAAACTCTAGTCCTATGCAACCAAAAAAAATTAGAGACTGAAGCAGATTCAAATATGTTCATGAAATATTGTATTAGCATGTGGAGAATCATGTGTTATATGAGTATCACTGAGGTCACAGCCTGGAAGTGGCACTGTTCTGCCGACACAAAGCAAACACATCTTGATACAGCAAAGAAGGTAAAAATAAATAAATAAAGCCTTGCAGTCTTACTTTACAATTTCAGGATGAATTTCAGGGATGTCATGGTTTAAGGCATAAATCATGCAGCCCGCTAACTCACTGCCCCCTCTTTCTTCCCCCCAGTCCCAGAGGGATGGGGAGGAGAATCAAAAGAATGCAACGCCTACAGGCTGAGGTAAGAACAATTTAGTAACTAAGGTATAGCACAAACCACTGCTGCTACCACCAATAATAATAATAATGACAAGGCAAACACAAGGAAAGAATACAACTGCTCACCACCTATACCCAGCCCGACCAAGCAGTGCATCCCCACCCTTCCAGATCTCTGCCCTCCGTTTTTACATCCTGGGCACGACATGCTGTGGTATGGAATACCACTTTGGTCAGTTTGGGTCAGATGTCTTAGTGTCTTATCTCTGCTTCCTCCTGCTTCCCCTCCTCCCTGGCAGAGCGTGAGACTCAGAAAGTCCTTGGTCAGACCAAAACATTACCAAGCACTAACTGAAAACACTGGTGTTATCAGCGCAGTTCCCAGGCCTAAAAGCAAAAACACAGCTCTGCACCAGCCACCAAGAAGGAGAAAAAATAACTGCTGCTGCTGAACCCATGACAAGGGACCACTGGTTTTGAATAGTGTGCATGTTTGTGGGAAGTGAGGTGTAGAGGGATGAGTTTTTTTATAGCAGAGTGGATCAGAGAGGGGGTTTGAGAAACAGAAGATGTGATCCCACAATGGAATAATCAGAGCAATTTTTATACACACAAAGTGTTGGAAAGGTGAACCATAAAGAGAGAGAATTTAGTAAGTTACAATAAAATTCTCTCCAATATTAACTACTTTATGGTACACAAGCTTTCCTTTTGCTACATCTGAAGCACACCACTTCCACAGTCAAGAGGAACAGACTGGAACTTCCACAGTAGGAGATGCCCACAACAGTAAATTTAGCATTTTTTTAAGAAAACGTACGCATGGGAGTGGTTCCATGAAAGCTCTGATCAGTCCCTTGGAGAGTGCACTTTTCTGGACTGCAGTACGGTTTTGTGTGTGGCATGCCAGCACCCAACCCACATTTTTTTTCCATGAAGTGGGTGTTGTCTGGGAGCATTCTCTTGGGATGTCTAGCACTGCACAGCCAGCCTGTACCAGAAATCTCCTCTGCCTTAGCATCCTGATCCAGCTTCATGCCTCCCATCCTCCCTCACTGTGTTTCTTCAACTCCTCATGCTCTTGCGCCTTTATCTTGTTAACCAACTTGTTATATCTGCCCACAGAATTCTCCGCCTGATGAAAACCTCCTGCATCCAGCTTTTCCTGGTCTTGCCACTTGTCTGCTCTCAGACATGTAGACATAATATGGTCTGAGAAGTTCAGTTTTTTCTTTGAGGTCCAGTCTTATCTCCCAGACAGTGGTTTATGAAGTGGGCTCCCTGAGGAATTTTTGTCTTCGCACATGGAATCATTCCCTTGGCCAAAAGCTAATGAATGTGGCACATCTCCAGACTACACCATAGAGACAGGATGCACACTCGGGCAGGGTTCTCACGCACTCAGACATCTACTCTGAAGCATGGAGAGAGGCTTAACTGTTGGTGCAGCTCCCTTCCCAAACGGGTGAAGTGTACCAGTCTCTCAGAAAGGGCCATACACAGACAGTTTTGGTTTTTTTCAACCTATATTCAGTGTCTTCAAGGCGGATTGAGGCATTTCATACCTCAAGTCCAAGGCTCTGTGTTTCTCCCCTATCAGCATCATCCCACAATCACCAGACCCTTAGTGCTGATGCCGCTGTGGGCAATGTTAACGACCCATTGACTGCAGTACCAGAAACATTAGAGATGAGTTTCCTGGTCTCTGGGGAAATATGGAGCAGGTAGGGCATGTTGGCCTAGCTTAGTGTGTCTTGCCCCACTCACCAGAGACATCGGCCCTTTTGTGCAAGCTCTCTGTGCAATCTGGGGGGCTCCAAGGTGTAGCTTGGACTCCAGTTGCTCATGGCTCTTTCCTCCATGCTATTGGAAGGATGGTACTTGCAATAGTGCTGGGGAAGGCAGAGCTCTGTTTTGTAAGAAGCAACATGAGCTGGAAAATTCAGTCAAGACACAAACTCTTCCAACTTACAAACATTCATCCACATCTGAGATTTGATTAAGGGTCATTTCTCACTCTTAGCTGCCCATGGTTGCCCTTATACAGGCTTGGAACTGAGCTGGCTGCCCCATCAGGCTCCAGAGCTGTGGGCACAGCTCACAGGGCAGCAGAGCAGCTCAGCAGGGGGTTCTGTGTGAAGCCAGGGGCTGCTGGTGTGGGACTACCTTGTCCCACCAAGGACAGGATGATATAGCTGTTGACATCAGCTGCCAGCTGTATTAGTTTATCTTGCCTATTTACACATGCCCCAAGCCCAATAACTGCTTTTCCTGATGCACCCTCCTCTCACAGTGCAAAGCATAAGATCAGCTCTCCTCCCTTCTTGATGAAGAGCTACCTGGTGGCAGCAAGTCCCCTCACCCCACTCCCTGGGTCAGCTGGCCCTCTCTGGTCACAGACATGCACCCACGGCTCAGACCTCCAACTGCAAAATCAATGACCTAGCTTTGGAGTTCTCCCTTCTGCTACATGCCCCAGCAAGGCCCATAAATAACCCCCAAACCTCAAATTACCAGCACCCTCCCCTTTTCCAGATAACATGCCTGTTTCCCCAAGAGTTCAGCTGCAGAGATAATCTTCTCCCAGTTTTCCTCTAGAGGGACCCTTACCTTGATTTTAGTTTTATTAGCTGTTATTAAAACATATTTGAGCATAAAGAAGCCTTACTAAAACCAAGATGCTAGCCCTGCACAGATAGGGTCACGGTAACCATTTCTACCACAGGCTGTCTTAAAACTGAGGGGAGTCCTGAGTGTGTGAGGAATCAAGACAGAACCACTGCAGTGCAGCTAACAAGTCCTACCGAACCATACAAAACAAATATATTTGTGTGTTTAGTCTTAAATGTAATTAAATGTTTCAGTAGCAAATTAAGTGAAGAAAACAAATCAACCAGATGTTTCCAGATATTGGGTACATAAATATTAAATCATTATAAAAGGCATATGAAGAGGAAAATGCAAACATTATGCAGATTTTAATTTCCTCAATTATTGCTAATTCCCTCTGAGCCCTACATTCATTCCAGTGATTGCAGACAGAATAATCACTCTAAGCAGGACACCATTTAATAAGAGGCAGCAGCTGAAACAAAGAGTTTGTCGCTGGCCCCGTGTTGGCATTGTCAACGCGGTGGCACTGTCGTCTCGATCAAGCTCCTCAGCCACAAGTGACTGTGGTTTGTGACTCCCGTGACTGCAGGTACGTAGGTGATGTGTGTTTCACACTGCTCTGCATTCTGGGGAGATCTGTCCATCAGCATCTGCCTTCTAAAGCCTACAGAGATCTATTTATGTAACTCCCTCTCTGGAGGAAAGGTGCTGGGAAAGCAGCCAACAATAAATGGAGTGGGTGTGGGAAAACGAAAAATAAGTAAGCAGAAATTCTACATAAAAGAATGACCATATGGTTTAAGCCATAAGCTACATAAGTCACAGCTATAAAGTTGTGTCTGATAACAGATCCAGCAGAGTAGGTGCGTACGGCCAGAAGCTCCACAGAGAGGATCCCAGTGGGGGGTCAGGTGTGGGGATTGGATGTGGGCTCAGAGACCTCCACCAAGCACAAAGCAAGCCAGAGAGAGCCCAGAGATGGCTCTGCCTTCTCCCAGACTGCCACAAACTTGCTTTGCCTGTCCACAAACATCCTGCAGCCAACACCTGCCAGAGCATCTGTTCACTGGCCACTGCATGAAAAAAGAAAACCACTACTCAATCCAATACACTGCTCTGCTTTAAGGACTGATAATTGAGTAGACAGATTAATTCTGAATCAGGAGAACCATGCATGCTCTCCTTGTTCATGGGCTTCTTAAGGCCCCCCCAGTGATCTCCAAAGCAACCACGAAAAAAGATAAAGAGAAAACCTACTACATAACTATTCTGTCATTCAGTATCATGCATTACACAAGCTGAGACAGAATTAATGGACAACAACTGTATTTCAATAAACAAATTAAGATCTTAGCTCTTCCAATGAATCCTTAGTACAAGGGCTTCAAAGCAGCTTGCTGTCCTGATGTACACTGCTGGGAGATAGCTGTGGGAAGTGCTCCAGCTTGCTGTCTGCACAGCCCTTCTACATACCTGGTCCTGCCTTTCAGAAGGTGGGAAACACTCACAGAAACTGAAGCAGGAGTCAAGGCAGACTGTAGCAGGAACGTCTGTATTGGGTGGGGTATTCAGCCACTTTGGGAAAAGCGAATCAGTTGCAACTTAACCTGCATCCAGATGCAACCATGTCAATTAGCTCCCTTTTAAATCAGGCACCTTAATTAATTAATTAGCTCCAGCATGCTAGTCCTCCAGCCTGTTGGTGAGGGGAACTCCAGGGATGACAGCAGTCACTCACCAGTGGGGTGTTACCTACTTTAAAGGAGAAAGCATACTTTATTCAAGACAAGGTGCTGAGATACTATTAAAATCCCACCTTAAATAGCAAGGATAGACAGGAGGATGAGAGGTGCAGACCCAGGTGTGCCAGTTTCTCTCCTTTCTGCAAAGGGACCTCAGATTTGGATGGTATATCTGGTCAAGGTGAACCCACATCATTACAGCAGAGCACTGCTCCGAAGATCTCATACTGTGGCATGAAGTCCCAGTGGTACAGGTCTGTCCCTCACATAAGACATCGCTTTGTCATCTCACACCTTGTCACAAAATAGACTCCTGATGTTGCCTTATCCATCAGCACACAGCGCTGAACCAGGATTGAAAAGGTCGCTCCAAAAATCAGCCGTGACCTACCAGACAGCTTGGACAAGCACCACTGCAGAGGGTCTCCTCCAGCTCAGCAGGGGTGCTGGAGGTGAGAAAATGTGGGCAGATTTCATTTTATACTCCACCACATTTGGTAAAAAAGTGTGAAAAGGATGGAATGGGATACATTTTGTTTGTGTCTGTTCACGCCTGTGGGAACAGTGTGCATAAGCAAGTCATTTATCCTCCTCAAGCTTCCTGTGGCAACTAGAAACCAGATAGTTTGGCAGATGATAATGAAATGAGTAGAGGGCAGATTGGACTCACTGTTATATGTATAGCACAGTTCAGTGCCATCTGCGGAGCAACACCACATTCGAAAGGAATGAAAAAGCTGAAGGAATAGCTCATCAAACTGAGAAAAGGGGTGACAGACAAAATGATTGCTGCTTTATAAAGGCCATTTCTTCTGTCACCCCCCACAAATGAGCTCTAAAACTGATGCAAGCAATAGAAGCAATTTCTAAAGCAGGCAGTTCTGCCCCCTGTGAAGATGGAACAGAGAATGGAAGTCTGAGATTGATACAACCATTATACATAGTCGACAAACCAGTACTCCCCAGTCTATTTTGTGCAAGACACTTTTTTTTCTTTCATACGCCCTCTTTTTTTCCCACAAAGACTTCTTATTTACAGGATTAAGTGCAATTCTTGCTGGATACTTGTTCAGAAAATGGAATTTTTAGTTGTGATGGTTCAGTTCAATTTTTCCTTTAAAAGTGATCGTTTTGCAGCCTAAATTTCAACTTTGCATTAGGAAAAAAGAATAATTAAATTCCTTAAACCCAAAACTTGGGTTTTGGTCCAAATCCAGCTGAAATTCAGTTCAGTTTGAATGTTATCTTCTCTGAGTTGGACTACTCTATTTTAAACTTCCTGTTCCCCAGTGTAAGGTGACTGTCTACACAGGGAGACACCAAGATACCCTGGAGCTGTGGCATAACAGGGATGTCCAACCTCTGAAGGAAAAGTGAGACATCATAGCTTCAGTAGTCTATCTTTAACAGAACTGTAATTCCCAGGAGGCACCAACATGTTATGCTGCAAAACAGAGCTGTCATTTAGAGCTGAAGATAGTCACATTTTTCACACCTAATGAGATACTTTAAAAGGGGAATATGATGCAGGTAGTGGAAGGGAAAATAATCACCCCTGTACCAGTCACATGCAGGGACATGTCTGCACCAAGTAATGCAATGTGGTATTTGAGTTCATCCCACTTGAGTGCCTAGTAGCTCAAGCTTATTGAATATTATTTGTGGTGGAGCAGGGGAGAAAACAGGAGGACAACATACCTACTGACTGGGGAGATCATCCCAGATCACCTTCAGGGGCTTGGAGAGTGAAACAGGTAGGAAGTGGGTGCTTGTTTGGGTATGGCTGGAATGTGATGATTCACACAGTGAAGATGTGACAACCAGCAAGCAAACCCCTGTATGTGTCATCAGCCTTCTCCCTGTTGCAGGGCTGCCTTTCCCACCCTCTCTGTACTCCTGAGTGCACCCAGCTTTTCCAGTGAAAACCTCAGTTGGGATTTCCGTATAGACCACCACTGAAACCCCAACATGCAGCTCAGCTCTAGGGCAAAAAGCGGCACACCACTCACTGCTCTTCAGAGACTGCAAGTGCACTCTGCCGAGTCAAAAAAGCAGAGTAAACCAGGATTACTTCTGGCTCGAGGTCCTACACATGACAGCAGAAAGGTTTCACCTTTCCACCGCAAGATTTCATTTCCTGTGCCAAGCCTATGTCAGACATCACGGCAAGCGTCAAGATTCTCTTTTGGAGTTTTCCGTTCCAAAAAGAAACCCAAAGCGGTGCATCCAGGAGGAAGCTACAGACTGCTGTCTGGTTTGATCTGTGTGTAGTTTTAAAAATGAATGAAAAATGTTCTGGATGGATACTGAGTAGCAATATGTAAGCCTGAGGCATCAGATGGTTAGAAAGCTGTATTCAGTGTGTGCACAGATGTAATTCACTGTAAGGAATATGTGACACCACACAGCAGTTCAAAGTAGCGGGCTGGTACTAATTACTATGCTCTTAATGACTTCATCCATCAAACTATAACATGTTCTATAATTATACAGCACAGCCATATGACAACCAAATGCCCAACCACTGTTTCATAGGAGATGGTTACACAGCAAAATTCTCTTCTGATTACAAGCAGAAAACTTGGAAAATAACTGCATTTTAAGTTGTATGAGCCCCAAAAATGATTTTTTTTTTTTTACCCTTTTGTGAGGAGAAAAGGTAAACCATTGAGGACCTGGGAGAAGAGAGATTACATACAGATAAACCTGGGAGGCTCTGATAGGATTTGTCATGATACACATCTGCGAAGTCCACAGCCCACTGCAATTTGGACCAGTTAAGAACACCAGGTGAGCATACCTTGGCCTAACAGAGTTGTGCTTCTCCACACGGACCAAACTGTGGCCAGAGGAGCTGCCTTGCAGGCAGACAGTGGCCTCAGCATCTTCAGAGGGTGCAGTAGGTGGGAGGATGAATGTGTCTGTGACAGATTCTGAACTTCCCTGCAGCAGTGTCAGGGCCTTCCCAGGATCTGGGCACTGTTCACACCACCTCCACCTGGACTGGCAAGGCCCATATCTTGGCTCTTCCCCTCTCTAAGATGAACACGCATACAGCATCTGCCATCAACAGCTACCCTCGTCCCCAGCCAACAGCATGCTCCAGTACACACATTTCACCCCCTGGGGAGAGGGTGTCAGATTAAACTCAGACAGATGTTATTCACACTGCTGTGTGAACTACAGAAAGATGCTCTAATGCTAGAGCAATGGAAGGCAGGGGTCTGGCTCCCAGTTTTCTGTAACTTGTTCATCATTCCCTCCTGAGACCCAATCCCTTCATCATTTCCTTGCACATGATGACACCCTGCTCAGTGGCACAGCATAGATCGAGGTAAGCATAATTCATCCACTCATCATTTGTGTAATGCTGACTTCACCCTTTTCCCATACACATCAAAAAAAGTGTGATTCCCACGTTTTCATTTACCATTTCACCACTGCTTTTTTTCCAGAATCACTATGGAAGGTGTCATACAGGAACCTAAATAATAAAACTGTAGATAATACAGAGTATGTCAGGATGAGCTGCATATTCCCAAGCTAGTAAACTGTGAAGTTAACATTGTACAGATATCCTGCAGCAGACACCTGCAGGCCCTAGAGCTGGCTGCTGGCTGGCTGATCAAGGCTGCGGTGGGTCCGGATGCACTGAACTCTCATGTCCTCAACCCATCACAATGAAGCAGAGGGCTTGTTCCCACCTTATAAACATAACTTACATATCAGAATCAGAGAGCTAATTTCCCTAGAGATTCTCTGTAGAGCTGAATGAGTGAAACACTGAATAGGTGAGTTTACGACCTTTTCTATTCACTGCTGTGTGAGTGCTTGCTTGCAAGACGCACTGGCACAAGGATGTAAAGGATCATGTTTATTAAATAACATGAGAAAAACACAGGTTTAGAAGATATTGGTGAGGAGCACACCAGAATTCTTATGTCTCTACTAATCAGAAAATTATTGAACTTTTTTGTCCCTTATTTGGGAGAGATGCAACTTTCAGGAAGGGCATGACACACTCAGTCAGGCAAGCTATGCAGATAGCCTCCAGAATGTATTAAAGAAGGAAGACATCTTGCAGGACACTTTAGTCTTCAACAGAATATATTCTACATATTGACAGAGCCCTCATGTACAGCACTAGTCCAACAAATTTTATCAATCAATTGCCAGCTTTATCAGTCCATGAGTTTTTACACAAGTATGTTTTACATTTCAGCAGCTTGACCCAGAGACTTGCACTCCTGATCCTGAGATGCAAGTTACTCATCATATAGAAACAACCAAGAGATTGTGACAGTTGAAAATAGCACTTTATTCCAGGAAAACCAGGAAAAAACATTTTCTTTAAAAATGGACATCACGTAAAGTTCTTTTTCCTGTTAGGATTTCCTAAATCTTTAGAGTACTTCACAGTTTTTAATTATTGGCTTAAAATATGCAGTTCATTAGTATGAAAATTAAAATCTAAAGTGTTTCTATTCTAGTAGTAGATAGTGGGAGTACTTACTTCTATGGGTTTTTTTGTAAGATTAATATAACTGCTGAGAAAGAACTACATAAAACAATTCTACTTCATGGGTTTGCACTTTTTTGCTGAGTGTGACAAGGTCAAATACTCACCTCAGTGATATTTCTGCCTTAGTGTACAACATAAAGCCTTCAGGGTGCTGCTGCAGGCTTTTCTTTCCAATCTCTATGGTGTCACTAGCAGCATTAGCTACACTCTCAGAATACCTCCACTACAGTGACCATACCCTCTCCTCTTTTTCCACCTCTCCTCTTGTCCCAGGGCTGTCTAGATCTTCACCAGAACAGTTGCACTTCCCAGGGCCTCCTCTTCTTCTGATTGTCAAGTATTTTCAATGGCCATGGAGCACACAGGTTGTTGGAACTCTATTACCAGAAATGCCTCATATCTCTTGGGTTTGTCTACAGAGCCTGCACAGTTTGCTTATGGCTCTTCTAGTTAAAACACATGGTTCAGCATGACATGGGGCAGCACAGAAATATCCTGGAGCTCCTGAAAATGTTTCATTGTTAAATACTATCTCAAAAATATTTTATTCTTTTTCCAATAATTTTTTTGCCCTCACAACAAACCATTGCCCTACACAGAACAGGGCACTTCTTGAACCCTATCAAGGTTTCTATCTAGATTTGTGCAAAGTCTTTGAGACTGTCTCACATGACATCCTTGTCTCTAAGTCGGACAGACATCAATTTGGTAGGTGGACCACTCGGTGGATGGCCACACACAGAGTTGTGCTTAATGGCTCAATGTCCAGCTGGAGACCGTAATGAGTGGTGTCCCTCAGGGATCGGTGTTGGTACCGGTCTTGTTCCACATCTTTCTCAGTGACATGGACAGTGGGATTGAGTGCACCCTCAGCAACTTTGCCAATGACACCAAGCTGTGTGGCTCAGTTGGTATGCTGGAGGGAAGGAATGCCATCCAGAGGGATCTTGACACACTTGTGAGGTGGGCTAATGCCAACCTGATGAAGCTCAACCATGCCAAGTGCAAGGTCCTACACTTGGGTCGGAACAATCACAGGCACAGCTACAGGTTGGGCAGAGATGAGATTCAGAGCAGCCCTGAGGAGAAGGACTTGGGGTGTTGGTCGATGAGAAAACGAACATGAGCCGGCAGTGTGCTCTTG
>JASSUY010033447.1:77796-135004 GCA_032466535.1 Forpus xanthops
AGGTCTCCACACAGCCTTCTCTTCTCCAGGCTGAACAGCCCCAACTTTCTCATCCTGTCTTCATACAGGAGGTGCTCCAGTCCCCTCATCATCCTTGTGGCCCTCCTCTGCAGTTGTTCCAACAGTTCCATGTCCTTTTTATGTTGAGGACACCACAACTGCACACAGCTGTTCAAGTGAGGTCTCACGAGAGCAGAGTAGAGGGGCAGGATCACCTCCCTCAACCTGCTGGTCACGCTCTTTTTGATGCAGCCCAGGATACGGTTAGTTTTCTGGACTGCAAGCGCACGCACTTACACTTGACCCATGTTTGTGAAGACAGACAAGAGGTATTATTTTCCCTCCAGTAAGTAAATTTTGAAAGTGCAAGAATTGATTTGACGCATAACTGTGATCTAAGCTCCTTTAAATTTGCTTAGTCTGAGTCACCTACCTTCGTCACATGATGCTTTTCATGCTGTACAGGAATCTTAAACATCTGGCACCAGTATGTTGTATCCTTGTCTGGTACAGGCACCTGTCTTAATAAAAAGGGCAAGGATACGATATTATAAAAGTCACCTTACCCTGCTGCATAAGCCCAAAGCTTCCCTACAAACTTATCCCTAACTCTTCATAAACCCAAAACCCGGAGTAACTTACGTCTTTGTTTGTCAAGTCAAAGTATGGCAAAGAGGCAAATAAGACTTCTTCTTTCTCAGGATTCAGTAAACGTAGACTCTTTGTACCACGATTAGACCCATGGTAGTTTTGACCTGCTTCTCCCATGTCTTTGTGGTGGTATGCCCATATTACCCGCACTGTGCTTTCCTGGAAGAGAAAAACCCACAAAACCAACAAAACCAAAAAAGTCCATAAGGAATAGGAATAAAATCTTTACATAGTTCACATGCTTCCTGTGATAGCTATGATGTCAGTGTTGCTGTATTTGAACAATGACAACATGTACTAGAGAATTAGTCAATCAGTCGTCTACTGACATAATTTTCCCTTTAAAATTAGTAATGTTCTATACTCATGAGATTCCTTGCAGATATGCAGATGAATCTCTCTCTGGTAGATTCCTTCATTAATGTTTTGAATTTAAATCATATCTGCAAACTGCAGTCTCATAAAGAGGTAACCAGCTAAATGCATGAAAAAGTAGATTTTTAGATATGTCATTTATATGGCCATCAACCAGAAGGTTTCCCAAAAAAACATTTCCCAGGCACAGCTCTGTAAAGATGTGAATACCTTCTGTGTCGTCCTTACATGCTAGGGAAGACAGACATTCAATTACAGAGCAGATCCGCATCTTAAAAATCAATCTACAACCACAGCACAGATGAATTCTCTGGAGACCATTCTCAGATTGCAATAATCACCCTTGAGAAAATGTACTCTAATAAATCCTGAAGTGTCCCAGAATCTGGAGCAGGTGTGGAAACATAGATCCATTGACTGCTTGGAAATCTGGCTGTTTATACAGCTGTGGTTTGCTTCCTGCATCTTTCAGCTCATCACCTTGTTATTATAGCGTATATTGTGAAAACATGGATAATGATAATATTGTTGAACAACTATAGTAAGGCTTTCAAAATGAGCAGTAAACAAGCCAAAGCATAGAAGGCCTTGAAAATCTCTCTAACTTATATGTCATTTCCAATACAGAAGTCATCACCTTCATGTAACTGAAAATAATGATTAAGAAATAGCACAGCAGTTCCTAGGGCAACAGAAGAATTTACCATGAGAAGTGTTTTATCATAGAAAGAATTTTGTGATAAAACTCTTCAAAGTCTTAATTTTGAATAAATAAATAAAACATATACAATTTAAATATATCTGCTCCAAACTTTTTAAAAGACTATGTTTAGGCTCAATTACAAGTTAGCATACGACCTAAAAAGTGTTTATCAGGCTGGCATCTCTTGAATGATTATAACTGTAGGATATGGGATTTTATCCCCAGAGGTACCTGTTTCAATCCTGTGCTCATTCGGTGTGTTAGAAATTAGTGAACATAATGCATTAGTGTAGAAGGACAAAGAAAGCTGAAATTAAAATATAGGAGTTTAAGAAAACTAGCACAAGTATTTCACCGGGATAATTTAAGTTGACCAACCAGATGTTTTGGAAAGTTAATTTCTATAATTCTGTCCTTTTACTATGATGAGATTTTAATAATCAGCTTCATAACCACATATATATATATATATATATATATATTTGGTCTGCATTAATTACTTCATAGAATCATAGAATCATCTCACTACATGTAAGCAGATCCTCTTACCGTTATGCTCTTGTCATTTGTGTCACAAGTGTGCAGTTCTCTGCTAAAAGCCAATATTGTATGTGTACTGTTTTCCATGGCATACTCCAGATGGTAATCCTGTTGAGGGTCTTTTTTGAGCACTCTGTTTTCATCTGTAAAATAATCCTGTTGAAAAGATGGCCCAATATTAAATTAAAAATTAAACTTTATGTCCAGTACTGAACCCTCTCAAAACATACCTTTATGTAAAGTGATGAACTATCAGTTTTGCATCAAAAGATAAACTTGAGGTGGTATTGAACTTGTTTTTATTAAAAATCTCCAAGAAAGCAAGCCTGCTTGCTAAGCACCTTGAAAAATGTCTTAAGCAACTTTAACACGTTGTCTGTACATAACTGCAGAAATAAAAGCTATGCCCAACAACCATCATAACTAAAATGTCATGGACTTTGGGGGAATTTACAGAGAGAATGAATTTCAGTTAATATTCACATCAACAGTATTGCCATTCCCTCTTCTCCCAACTTCTTCTTTGTCTTGTTCTTCCCCACAAAAAAGCAAACCTTTTCAATGCACATTGTCTGGAACCAGAAACCCTACAGCTTAACTAGCCTACGAAGTGCTCAGTTCATACAAAAGATGCTGGGTTGGGGCTAGGTTGGGGTTTGGGGGTGGGGAGCTATTTGTAAGAAAGGCGCTCCACGTCTGGGGTTCAGCAGAGGCACGGTACAATGGAGGAGAGGCTGAAGCGATGCTGGGTCATTAACCTCCTCACCCCAAATTCCTGCAGCCCCTGCAGCTGGCACCCGACCCTTCCTCTCCTCCCACTCTGGTCACCTGGAAAAGGCTGGCCACCACCTCACATGAGCCTTTTCTGGTTGCCTTCCTTTACGTTTTAGGCTGCTTCTACCCAGCTTGGTATAGGGAGGGGGCTTTTAACGAATAGATGTACTTTTCCACACCAAATAGGCAGGCACCACTAATTGTGTGGTGTCCTTCACAAAATAATGCAGCGCTGGCTGCTCCTGGAAGGCCTTTACTTCTGTAGCTGTTTAGACCTCCATTCACTTTTAGAGAGATTTATAGCTTTCTCCTCTTCTAAAGTGAAGGTGACCCAGCTGAAAAACTGTAAAATGTTATTCTCAAGTATTCTAATACCAGTAAAAGTAGCTGTTAGCTGACTAATTCAGTAAAGGATCATTTAGGAGCTGTAATCTTAAGTTTATCCCTCCCCCCACCCAGAAATCTTTGTGTGCACAAGACTACATGCATGTCAGTCAGAGTTCATAAGCTGGTTTGCCTTCTGTAGACATACAAATAACTGTATGATTAAACATTTCATTAAGATATATTAATTTGAGTGAAAATTTGAATATAATTATCTCTGTCATAATGCAGTATCGAGGGAAAAAAGGGTAAAATGTTGACTTTTTTTCTGAAATTCAAATAATTTTAAAATATAATATTATATAAAATATTATAATATTATAGTATAATGTAATACATAAATTGTTATATTAAAATTTAATTCTGTGCTGCCAAGACCACTGAAACAGTTTGGATTTTTTCACTATGAAACAAATCTTAACTTCAGAAATACTGAAAGCACCAAAAGAATGTTTCTTTTCCTGTCAGCGTTTCTCATGATTATAAATGAATGAGTATATATGTGAAAGAATGCACACATGGAAAAATAATTACCTAAAAGAACAAAAGAGAGGTCTGGGACCTGAAGTTGCATGCTGAAAGGAAGGGAACTGATGAGTTGCGTTTGCTTAGAGAAATAATTCTGGATTTGCTTTTCAAGAGAGAAATAATAGATCTGTTCTGGGGTAGTTCTTGTAGATTGGTACTTTATGGGCTCAAAATGCTCCACTTTATCCCTGCATCAGGGCTTGGACAGAGGTGATATCTGTCTATATGCAACACTATCCCAGTTCTGAAAACACTCCATGATGGAATCTCCATTGTCTTCTTAAAAATAGTTAGGGATTGTCTGCATAAGAAATGCAAACTTGACAATATCAGCTTTTAAGACAGTGTGATATCTTTGTTGAAACGTTACACTGCATCAAAGGAAGGCACCCTCATATTAGAATAAGCACCGACACATTGAATTATTGAAGAATACGAATTCAAGAACAGCCTTTCCTCATGTGAAGAGGTTGAAAGCCTTTGCTTTGCTTGAAACCAGCATGAAGGAAAGCTGAGAGATGTGAAGCACAATTAGGTGTGCACACTGAATTATTTTGGTGGTGATTTGCACCATCCCTGATCAAGTCTAGAGAACACAGCTGAAACCAAAAAAACGTGTTGCAATATAGACCTGACTTCCATGAGCCTGCAGGGAGCATGCAAGAATAACTCAAGTTCTGCAATTGAGGTATTAGCTCAGCAGAAGGAGCTGGCAAATGAAGTTGCTAAGCCACCGTCCATCATATTTGAAAAATCTTGGCAATCAGGAGAAGTTCCCAATGACTGGAAAAAGGGAAATATAACCCTCATTTTCAAGAAGGGGAAAATGGATGAGCCCAGGGAACTACAGACCAGTCAGCCTCACCTCTGTGCCTGCCAAAATCTTGGAGCGGATTGTCCTGGAAGGCATGATGAGGCAGAGGAAAAACAACAAGGTGCTTAGGGAGATCCTGCCTAACCAATCCAGTGGCCTTCTGTGATGGAGCTATGGAACTGATGGACAGGGGTAGAGCAGTTGATGTCATCTACCTGGACTTGTGCAAAGCGTTTGACACTGTCTCACATGACATCCTTGTCTCTAAATTGGAGAGACATCAATTTGATAGGTGGAGAACTCATTAGATAAAGAACTGGCTGGATGGCCGCACACAAAGACTTGTGGTCAATGGCTCAATGTCCAGCTGGAGACCAGTAACGAGTGGTGTTCCTCAGGGATCGGTGTTGGGACTGGTGTTGTTCAACATCTTTGTCAGTGACATGGACATTGGGATTGAATGCGCCCTCAGCAAGTTTGCTGATGACACCAAGCTCTGTGGCTCGGTTGATACACTGGAGGGAAGGAATGCCATCCAGAGGGGCCTTGACATGCTTGTGAGGTGGGCTGATGCCAACTTGATGAAGTTCAACCATGACAAGTGCAAAGTCCTACATCTGGGTAGGAGCAATCCCAGGCACAGCTACAGGTTGGGCAGAGAAGAGATTCAGAGTAGCCCTGCGGGGAAAGACTTGGAGGTGTTGGTTGATGAACATGAGTTGTCGGTGTGTGCTTGCAGCCCAGTAAGCCAACCATGTGCTCAGCTGCATCAAAACAAGCGTAATCAGCAGGTCGAGGGAGGTGATCCAGTCCCTCTGCTCTCATGAGACCTCATTTGGATTACTGTGTACAGTTCTGGTGTCCTCAACATAAAAAGGGCATGGAACTGCTGGAACAAGTGCACAGGAGGGCCATGAGGATGATGAGGGAACTGGAGCACCTCCCCTATGAAGACAGGATGAGAGAGTTGGGGCTGTTCAGCCTGGAGAAGAGAAGGCTACGTGGAGACCTCATAGCAGCCTTCCAGTATCTGAAGGGGGCTACAGGGATGCTGGGGAGGGACTCTTCTTTAGGGACTGCAGTGATAGGACAAGGGGTAACGGGATCAAACTTAAAGAGGGGAAGTTTAGATTGGACCTGAGGAAGAAATTCTTTACTGTAAGGGTGGTGAGGTGCTGGAATGGGTTGCCCAGGGAAGTTGTGAATGCTCCATCGCTGGCAGTATTGAAGGCCGTGTTGGACATAGCCTTGGGTGGCATGGTTTAGTGATATGTGTCCCTGCCCATGGCAGGTGGTTTAGAACTAGATGATCTTAAGGTCCTTTCCAACCCTGCCTATTCTACGATTCTATGATTATGTGATTGTCAGTGTAATTATTTCACTTCCCTGAATGACAACCAAAGGCAGGTCAAAGCTCTGGCTCCCTGTGAGGGGCTGATTTTGTGTCTTCCGTCAGATTCACTGGGGAAGGTGGTTCCAAAGCCTGGGTCTGACTGGGTATAGTTGGTGATCTGTTGTATTCTTTCCTTGTATTTGCCTTGTCATTATTATTACTGGTGGTAGCAGTAGTGATTTATGTTATACCTTAGTTACTAAACTGTTCTTATCTCAACCTGTGGGAGTTACATTCTTTCGATTCTCCTCCCCATCCCCCTGGGTCTGGGGAAGGAAGAGAGGGGAGTGAGTGAGTGAAATTGCGTAGGGCCGTAAACCACGACAGATGTCCATTTATTTCCTAAGTCCTGCAACTCCACTGAGTGATGGACTGTCTGAGGAATCAAGTGTAATTATGCTTCCCAGGAACTATTTAGGAGTTAGCAAGAGGCTTCTATTACTTTATTCTTATTTGCTTTGTTGAAAACATACAGATGTTCATCGCAAAAAAGAATTAAATAATGCAGCAACAAAAAAAGAAAGAAAATTCTGGAACAGCTCAAAATTTGATTGCTCAACCTCTCACATGATATCCGCTTATCCATTTTAAAACAAAATTAGGCCACACCGCACAGGAACCATACCGATCTCTTTCTGTTCACAGAGAAGATTTTAAGTCAAATTACACTAACTTTGATCAATGTACTCATCAGAACTTAAAAGCCTTTAAGAAGTGTATTTGTGTACAAAACATAATGAACAAAAGGAGATTATAAAAGATGAAGACACACTGACAAAATGGGATGCAGCAACTTCTTGGAAAAGTAAGAAAAAATATAGTTGTAGATATAGCTGTATAGTTATGTGCCTGTATTTTTATACATCTCCTATGCTTTCTTTCAGAGTAGAAAAATAAGAATAAATTGAAGTCCTGCTCCTTTGGTAAAAATGCAATCATAACTACCACATTTGGACAGCCTACACTCCATTTAAATCCTTGTGTCTAGTGACGGGAGAAAGCTGGGTAGTTCTGAAGGCCTTTGAAAAGTGACAGCACAGAGGATGGATCCACCAGGACAAGAAAGGGGATGTTATCTGGGCTTTGGCTGAACTGAGGATACCTAAATATGGTTTGAAACTCTCCCAGGGCTGGACTATTGTAATATAGAACTCATCTAAAGACACAAGTTTCATTCATATAATTCTGTAGACAGAGGAGTGCGACATTTTCATCAACAGAATTACAGTGGTTTGTTATCTGTCACACATGGTCTGAGATGTGCCTCACATTGGAAGAGTTTATTGTTATGTGGTTAAGAAAAGGCTCTAATGTGGTGACCTCTTTTTCACAGATTTGGGTTTGCCATCCCATCCAGTTAGGTATAAAACTACTTTTAGGATAGATTATATTGATACAAGTCTGCCTTAATTTCAGGGAGTCACAGAAAAGGGCTACAATCATTATCAAGGGCTTAAAACTTAATTTCTGAAACACTCACAGCACAAACCTGACAACACGGATTGACATACTGATCTGGAGCTTCCATCCAGATTCTTCTGTTTCTCATGTACACAAAAGTACATCTCATACATTAAATGAAGATAAAGCTTTCAAGTTTCACACCAATTTTACCGAAGCTTAAGCATTACAAAAAGGGTGAAATGACTGTATTTTTCTAGTATGAATACTTTATTTTAATTATTTAAACACTGTTTAAAACACTTCAGAAGTGTTATTAGTCACGCTACATTGTAACTACTATGTTATTTTTACTTCAGAATTTGCTTATGTAAACTATTTACGTGTCAAACATTTAAAGTTACTGTATTCTGATAATATCACACAAAATGGCATATTAAACTCTGGACTTGTTTGCACAGTTAGTCAAACAGTTAGTCACCTCTTTCCTCACATTACATAGGAGTTGAAATAACAGATGGACGATGAAAAGCCTTCCAGACTGCACAAGTTTTTTATATTCTTTTCCATATGTGAGACAGATCATGCTATACTGTTTCTCAGATCCCCTTAACCTCTCTCTTCCTTAAGTAATAATTCCTTAAGGATGGGAAAAAAAGCAGGTTTCTCCTTGGAGAATATAAGCACAGCTGCAGAGGGAAGCCTGACCCCAAAAGCATTATCAGCTGTCATCGCAGGCTTGAACAGGTGTTCATGGGACTCCCTCCCCAGATCTTTACAATGTACAAGATTGCTTTGTTTATGATACCCACTTCCCATACTAAGTTATGTACAGCACCCTTCAACCTCAAGGAGCATAAAATAACTCTCACACTGTGGCCTCATCCAGCAATCACCCTGCAGTCTCAGCTTATGAGCCGGAATTTATACACTGCCTTTCTCTAACTGAGGGATGGGAGCTGTTTTGCAACTAGTCCTCATTGATGGTCTGTAGCCAACCCATAGAGTTTCAACTATCCCCAAACAACCAAAGTGATGCCTATGACCAGGACTGAAAGTAAGTTTGACAAAAGGAACTGGGAAGCAGTAACCAAGGTGAAAGTTGGCACAGTACAGAATCTATCTTAGTATAAGTAGGATGGATAAATAGCTACAGTATGCAAAAGAATTGACCAAAATGTGTGTTTGAAATAAGCACCAAGCTATGCCTCTGTGGGTTTCCAAAAAATAACTGTGGTTAACATTTCTCTGTTTTATTGTCGCATCCAATTTAAATGAAATCCTGCTGTTCATGGATCCAGCACACACTGGATATTACCACGAAAAAGAAGCTGGTTTTACATTGTGTTTGGAAAGAAGCAAACAGAGCATGAGTTTACAAATAAGCAAACCAAACTTTTTGGAAACCTCAAATAAATTTCAGCTTGGATTTCAGGCAAAGATCTTACTATGCTTTTATGTTAGGGAAAAGCAGAGACCAACCACAGAAAATTAACATGAAGCATCTCTCCTCTGTATAAGAACACCTTGAGAGCAGTCCAGTTGACTGATCAAATCTTGGGCTTGGCCACAGATGAAAACATAGCCACAGAAAGGGTACAGCAAGAGCAATCAAGCAGATGCAATAAGTTCCTAAAGTAACTTGGATGGACAAGTTCAGCAGCTGCCCTATGAGCAGTCTGCTTGTAATTAATTAACTGATTTTGGTTTTAATTATTATTATTTTTAACCTACACAGCAGATTATCATGCAGTGATTCAGTCCTTGCCAGGAATCTCATTCACACAGGCAGTTCCAAGAAGCTGCTCACAATTCCACAATTCCCGGTACAATTCCAATTAAACTGGCTGTATTACACTGGGGTAAATATGGATTATTTACTTCAAGCTGTACTACTGACTTTCACAAGGACAGGAATATTTTATCTGCAATAAATAATTGTGGGTGTGTCTGCATTTTAGATGCAGACATACACATATATGCCTGTACATATGCAGACGCACATTTTCCATTTGTGTATTTACAGACACAGTAATGCATGCATGTGTGTGTACATGTACATATATTTTCTTTGCAAAAAGAGGGTGTGCATTTTTTACACACAAAACACAATTATTTACTTAGAGACACATCTTTCCCTATTCAGACCGTGTCATTTGCATACACTTCAGTGTGTTTCTTATATCTTGCTAAATGCTGCCCAGGGCAGCTTCCTGGTAGCCTTCAGCTGGCAGTGACAGCTGGAGCATATCCTTGAGATACAAAATTATCACCTTCTCCACACACAAGTGAAAAACAATGAAATGGGAAGAGCTCTCTAACTTGGCGCACAAAGGCGCAAGAAGCACGAGTGGTCAGAAACTGAAATATTACATCACTTATCGCCATGGATAATTTGACTTTGCAGAAGGACCTATCCAAGTCTTTACATCAAGAATAAATATTGGGTTGAGAGGTTATATTCCAGTTATATCAGAAGCTACAAAGCTAGATGAAAGGCTGCCTTAACACAAATACACTAGACAAAACATGTTGCAAAGGGAAAGAAAACCTGTTAGCAGGAGATACTGCGTGATCTGATCTTACAATTGCACTCTATCAAGGAACACTCCTTACACAGGAGCCACATTTAAGCAGTACAAGTTTTCTTGTTTTAATTACTTTAATTCAATTATGAAGAAGCTTTAAAAACACTTAAGGGATTTTCAAACCCAACTACTAGTAATGCTTGTTATCAAATTTCTCTATGTGCTTTAGAAAAGCTCCCTTCTTCTCTCTTATTTATATTGAGAATGGCATCATTCTCCAATTACTTTATGCCTCTGCATCACTCACAGTGGCAGCGTTTCCATCCTGCCCTTTTGGGAACTGTAAGAAAATTTTATTTTCTTTGTTTTTCCAAAATCCAAAGGACAAGAAATAAATATCATGAAGAATAAAAAAAAACATTGCAAAAGTCCCAATCCCCAAGCCTGCAAAATACAAGATCCACAGAATTCTTCTCATTTTTTTCACCAACAGTTGTTTCCATGTCCTAACTATAGTACCTCTGAAAGGGAGCTACAAAGCACCCAACCAGTGGAGATGTACACTGGAGTGTCTCTTTATGCCCCACATGGAAGCCAAGAAGGACACATTAGTCATCTAGAGATTTTGCCCCAGTGGTCAAAGACATAAAATACCTCCAACAAAGCCCCATCTGAAATATGTCAGTGTGGCACCGTTTTGCATCTCTCTCTTAGTGCCTTTCAAGTTGTTTTCTAAACAGTTCTTTTGTTGCTGTTGGCATGAGTGCACTTAAAAGCAGCATATCGTTAAGTACAGAGAATGCTCACTGTTTTCTGCCCTTTAAAATCTCTTCCAAGTAGTTCCCTACGAGCAATTAAGCTAACTCTACGGGATACATTTGATAACAGATATTCTTTAGTTTGGGTGACAGTTAACAAGCAAGGCTATAATGAATAATAAAGTACTTTTTAGTGACACACAGTCCCTATTCACCCTAAATAGGGACTATTTTTGTGCAAGTTCAACAGAAGATTCTAACAATGCAGCCCTCTTGTATAACGTGCACAAAATAGGCATTCATCAAGGAGGATTACTCTCCCCAAAATGGGACTCTCGGCAGCTACGTGCTGTGGGTGGGGATGCACAATTCCAGACAGGGGTGGAGACCAAGGAAAAGGCATGGGTCTAGCATGAAAATGCATGCTGTGTCAATTCATAAGGACAAAAGAGATGCATTAAAAAAAAATAACAAAGTAAAAAGAGGAAAAGAGAGGGAAAACGAGCAGAAAGAAAACTAGATGCAAAAGCTGTCTGCCCCAAGAACTTTTATGACAAGTAACACATGCTGCAAGTCACCACAGCAATATTTCAAGGTAACATTTTGCTAAGTATGGGCTCTCCTGACAAGTCCACCCCCTCCTGAAGAGACAAAGACAGCTCCCAGCTTTCCAACACCAGCCCCCATTGGGATCTTCTACTTGTTCTCAAACACACTCACCCAAAACTCACATACTCTGCTGCTCTGTCACCACAGGACTCTTCACTAACATGAGAGTATAATCTGTTCACTCAATTCTTTCTCTGTCTGGGTAGAGGTACCTCCCTCATGTCAATACAGTAACATTGCATGGGTATTCATATGTATTCATGCTATGTCTTCTGCATCCTCCCAAAATATGTCTAGGTTCTCACTCCAAATACTGACCTTCTGAAGCATTAGGACAGCAAATGTATAATTCTCAGATCATTCAAACGGGCTACAAAAAGCTATTCTGGTACACCAGGAAGGTTTTTTCTTTGTAACACATCGTAACACTTTTCACTTTGATATATTTAGAGAGAACTAGACCTCAGACTTTCAGATAATTTTATCCTTTACTTACGCCAGACACCTTCTTATCTTAAATGCAGCTCAAACACAGAAAAGCAATCCAACACAAACTACACCCAAGTCAGGGTACCTCTAAAAACTGACAAAGTAAATGCCAGCCTCAGATATTCTGAACTTTGAATGACCAGACTTGTTTTCAAAGCAAGCAGTGCCTGCTAATGGTGGGAATATCATCTACTCACTCTGAGAGAAGCAGAAATGTTTTCTCTCTTCTCCGAAAACTCTCTGGAAGTTTGCCTCTACCTTGATACATGGATCTCCCATAGACTAAGGAGCATCTGCTTTTACCTTTACTGATGTCTGAAGCCTACATTTATGCATTTGTTCTGAGAAGAGGACTCTTCCCTCCAAGAAGACATTCTATTTTTAAAGGAGGAGAGAGAATTTATAGGGAAAAAAGAGCCTAAATTCTCCCAGGAGACTAGCAATTTCATTGCCACTTGAAAGGCTATAAAGGTGTTTCAGAACATCATCTGAAAATCAGGCCACTAACAAGCATCTCGAAACTTTCAAAAGAACCAAAAAAAATGACCCTTCTAAGAGTTTAGACCACGATGCACATTTTCCAACTGATGATCATGGAATAAAAACATATTTCTAAAACCAAAAAGGAAAGTAAGTTCTTTCATTATAGGGTGTACTTATTTTATGGAGTGCAGCTAGGCATAAAACCACATAGTTTCAAGGGTACTATCTATGAAAAATTCTTTCTCAGTAGTAAATAATGTAAATGATGATGATGCACACTTAACACAGAACATGGCTTTAAAATATTAACTGTATTTGCATGTCCAGTAAAGCAAAGATTTAAATATTACTGAAATACCATTCTAGAACAAGTTCTTCATTTAATGGCAATCCCCGCTGACTGGCCAGAAAAAGCCCTTGGACAAATTTTGTTTCTTCATGATCTTTGTTTCTGTTCTTTCCTTATTGGTGCAAGTTCAGAAATATTTTAACTGAGCAGCTTTTAGAAAGACCTCAGTCCAGTTTAAAAAGAAACCTTGCCACCTAGGACTGAATAAGGAACAGGGATGGAGAAAACCTCATGCTGCAAGCAAGCTTAACAGTTTTTCTTTTGTGCCTTACCTACTCAAAAGTGCAACAAAACAACTCATATGTAGCTTTTGGTATAGGATATGTTTGTATGCTAAATTAGGGCTTCAGAAAAATATCTGCTGTTCTGTAACAGGAGGCGTTTGCTATAGTCCTTCCCTCTTCTAACTCAGTTGTGTCTGCCATAGGATTCCAGTGAAGAAAATCTGTGAAAGAATGGAGTTAGTGTGAGTCAATTTTTAGAGGATGCTGAGCACCTATGAGGGATGTGGAAAAGAGCCACAAAAGTGCTTTGAGTGCTGGGGAAAATGTCCTGCAGTGGGATGCTTAAAGAGGTCAATGTATTTATTATGTGTAAAAGAAAAATTGAGAAGTGACTTGGTTACAGCATATAAATAACTTTATGGAGGTGGGGTGTGGAGGGAACAGAATTTTTAATGCAGTAGACAAAATACATAGCTAGAACCTGAATCCAGACAAGCTAACACTGGAAATCAGAAACAGCACTGACTCTCCATTGCTGCAAACTATCACGGGAAGTGATGGATATTCCATCACTGGATATCTTTACACTAGGTTTGGATGCCTTCCTAAAAGGCTTGTTTTACCCTAACAGGATCTATCAACTAATAAAGCACAAAATTTAGGTTTCTTTCAGCGGTTAATATGTGTAGCTTCCAAAGTGTAAAGCTCCA
Organism: Forpus xanthops; assembly: GCA_032466535.1. Lineage (NCBI taxonomy): Eukaryota > Metazoa > Chordata > Aves > Psittaciformes > Psittacidae > Forpus > Forpus xanthops. The sequence continues at coordinate 91,510 of JASSUY010033447.1, forward strand.
GAAAGCTTTACATCCTGTGAGCCAAAAGCTCATTGCTTGATGACCAGAATAAGGTCTTTTTTACTATTAGTGTTATTTAGACTGAGATTTTCAGAAAAAAAAAGAAAATTATTTTGAAATATGGAAAAAAAATATTCTGAAAATCAACAGTCTTAACTTAGCTAACACAAATATTTGCCTAAACTCATATACCAAATTTACAGGTGAAAAAAAAATGAAAAATATGCTAGAAACTCCCTTTTTCCATAAAAGTTTTGATTTTATAAAATCTTGATAAATAGTAGGGAGAACATATTAAGCATTTAGTTTTCTTAGGGCAAAATGTTAATAAACATGCATATTCTTAAATAAAAAGCTCTCAAAATTTGAGCAGCAGCTTCAAAGACCAACTAGCTCCGATACAATGAAAAAAAGATGGACAACTCCTAGACCAAACTCTTAACAACTGCGTGTTACTCTCTTCTTAAATCACCTCTCTAAAAGTTATTATTTAGGCAACTGAGGATAACAAGATGTCATGCCTGGCCTGATTCCCCCTTCACTCACTCCTAGGACAAGCTCTCCCTGAGCTCATCCCCTAGGACAAGCTCCTACAAGCTGGAGCTCTGGTCACTAAGAGGGGACCGATGGTGCTGGTCCTTCCCCTCTCACGGCTCATACCCCACCAGTGCCCCTCAGAGGGGATGGTTCGCTGGAAGCCCCAGCGGAAACTATGTCCCATGTTGCTGCTCCCAGCCATAGCCCTGACAATATCTAGACACCTACAGAAACACACCTAGAGAATTATGCCAATACAGTTGGGCTCCTCTGAAGTTGCTTAAACAGACCAAGCACAAGGACCAGGATCCTTAGTGATTACTCTGTAAATCCTTTCAACACCAGGGTCAAATCACCTCCAGGTGGGGAAAGGAGGAATACCAGAGAGAGGAGCTGCATCGGCTATGCCCCACGAGGATCGTGCTGTCATGCCGGTGGGATTACAAAGAGACAGGTGAGGCTGCACCGCGACGACCAAGTGCTGTCCCTCGCTATCAGGGTTAAGGGAAAGGAGCCACACCGCGCTGGGAGAGACTCTGCCACCCTTCCCCAATCCTCCTTAGGTCTGGGCTCGGGGGCTGCAGGGAGAGAGCGCTCACTGGGACAGAAAAGGGCTACTGCATTTTCTGGGTAAGGAGAAAGGAAACCTGAAACCTTTGACGAATACTGTGTAAAAGTTTAGAGGGAAGGTTGGCAGGGAGCGGATCGAAAAGGAGCAACTGCTCAGAGGGGAGAGGACACAGAATAGGGGTACCCAAAAAACTGGAAGAAGAAACAAAGAGGTTCGGGGATGAGAGGCGAAGAGGTTGCAAAAAAGAAAGAGGGACAGGAAAAAAGGAGCGTCTCGAGAGAGGAACAGCTGTGAAAGGCGCGAGGACAAAGAGGATGCGAGACGGGATCGGAGTGCCAGGAGCGCTCCCAGGCAGGGAAGCCTTGCAGCGCAGAGAAGGAGCCGGGCCTTACCTGCAAGTAGGGCTGTCCTCGCTCCACGCCCCCCACCACGATGTCTGCCGAGGCCATGCCGCCGCTGGCCGAGAACCCGAAGCCCACGTATCCGCGGGTGCGCACCTCCAGGCGGAAGGCGAGGGCGCTGCCGCGGCGGCCCCAGCGCAGGCGGTACGCGGCCGCGCCGTCCAGCACCGCGCTGTGCGGGTAGCTCCGCGGTGGCTCTGCTGCGGTGGCGGTGGCACACAGCAGCTCGCCCAGCACCAGAGCCCAGAGCCGAAGCCGCCGCATCCTCCCGCCGCTCACCGGCGGCCGCCGGTGCCTCTGTGTGTTCCAGGGAGCGCGTGTGTCCGGACGTGTGCGTGTGTGTGTGTGTGTGTATGTGAGCGAAGGGGGGCCGGGTGCCCCGGTCACCCCGCCCCGCTGCGGGCGGCTCCGTGCTGGTCGGCCCCGTCGGGGCAGTGCGCCCCCGGCAGCCTCTTTGTTATCTCCCCTCCCCGGTCAGGCGCTGCGGCCGTCCCGAGTTCCCTCGCATCCCCCGTCGGGGCCGGGTCGGGCCGGCAGCACCTGCCGTGCGGTCGCCACTGCTGCGGGGCTCCCGCGGGCGCTGCTCGGGGAGGCTCTCGGGGTTCGCTTTACCGAGAGCAAATCCACTTTCTGACAGGGAAGCTTGGAGGAGGCGGAGGACGGAGCTTCCCGCTGCGCGCCGGTCCGGCGTGAGCCTTAGCTCCGCTCCAGTGGCTGAAGACAGCAAGAGAAAGCTCGAAGGCAAAGAAGCGCTTTCCAGCTGTCAGCCGCACCTTCCCTTAGTCTGAGAGCGTAGTGCCGCGGCCGGACGGCCAAGCAGGAGATTCCCATCGGGAAAAGTTATTTTTGCTCCCTGAGTGGAGCTCCAGGGCGATTTGCGCTGAGCGAACTCCAAAAGCGCGGCTCAAATCCCTACCCCGTTCCCCCGACACCCTCGCCTGTCCCCACTCAGCTGACCGGGCCATGCTTCCGTAACTGGAGGCGCATCTCCTTCCCCTCCGCATACCCACAACTCTACCGCCATTCGGTGGCAAGGTAAAGATAATAAAGGTGTTTTTCGAGGAATGCTCCCCAGCCCCCTGCAAATATGGAAGGAAGAAAAAGAATAGATAGCACCCACAGCGGCAAAATCACTGGCAACAAGAAGTATTGGCCTTTGAAAGCTCCATGCAATACAAAATCAGTTCTAAAATGGTATGCTGTCTGAATTGTGTTTTGCTCATGATTAAACAAAAGAGAAAGAGCCTGTCAATCAACCGAAATGAAACATTAATTCTATGAAAACCAAACTAGCGCATGAAGGAGATTAGTAATGCTTCCTTTTTAGGTTTTTGCACGAAAGTATTTCACAAATATCACTGGGGCTTCCAGAATATCACCAACCTACTGTGCTGTGAGGAATGCATCAAACTACAAAACAACCCGTGGAAAAGCGAATGCTTGAAAAATGATAAGCACCAAAAATTACTTTCACCTAAATCATCATAACAAATAAGAAAACAATTATTAGGAACTGGTGACGTAAAGATGGTTTTTAAATGGAATAGATTGGCATGATCCTTCTTCCAATTACAGCAGTAACTTCAAAGGTCTGAACTTAGCTGAGTGACGAAACAGAAACCGGTGAGATGCTGAGTGTTCAGATTGTCTTCTAAAAAACTGTTAACCCCTACAAGTACATGTGGGTTAATATAAGGAGAAATTACAGGTGTGCAGTACCTCTTAAGGCCAAAAGTGTGACCTCAGCACCCGGCTGGGGGATCACATCCTTTGTAAAACTTTGTGTTAAAGGAGGAATACAGAGAACAGTTACAAGAAAGTATGTTTATACCTTCTGGAGGCAGGGACAAAGGAAGAAGGAAGGATGTTTCTCAAAATCAGCTTTTTTCGTAATTTTCTTATTAGACTGTATACTATGTTTTTACATAACAGAAGCCCTGAGATAAAGTTTCATTCATGTGGACATGACAAGCTCATACAATAGCTTCACTCTCAGAAAGAACAATTGAATTACATATCTGGTAGGAGAGTTGCTATACTGCAACTACAGCAGTGGTCGCTGAAGTCTAACTAGTGCTTCCTATCGCATGCACTGTAGAAGCATTTGAACAAAACAGGAAAATACTCACTGTAAAGTACTTTGTCATGTCTCAGTTTGATAAGGATGGGACTGATGACATTTTAGAAGCCTCTACACAACATGGAGTACTGTTATATAGGGAAGGATGATGGAATATTCCATACAGCACGCTGTGCTGTACAGCATGGCAAGCAGAAACGGGGTTCCTTCCTCAGCCAGCCTGGATGTGGATGCCATGAAGGAAGCAGAGCTGTAGGTAGGTGCACACCGTTTTCAGTGAGAGCTGCGTCCCTTCCCTTATGAAAGACTGGCCTCCATCCCTTGCATCCATTACACCTCCATCCAGATCCCTGCTTCTCTTGCAGCAGACAGGAACAGAGAGAGGAGTGAAAACCAGGCTCTGATGTACTCAAACTTGGGGTCAGCTGAGATCATTCAGCTCCTTCAGCCAAAAGCCAAAGCAGCCAGTAACTCGGACAAACTGAGGTGTCTCAGCCAAGCCAAAAGAGAGGTTTGGTATAGTGGGTCTGGTAAAAGAGGTTTCACTCACAGGAAACAGTCTACTGTTTCTGGTGAGCTGCAGAGTCCTTGGGGGTAGGCAGCCCATGCACAGCCTGGCATGCCAGTGTCCTGTGCTGGCAAAGCCTGTGGCCAGGGTGTCTCTATTCTGTGGCTCTGGAGCTAACCCCAGATTGCTTCCAAATTTTATTTCCTTTTGTGGAGAAAAATGTCATTTTGAAGGCTGAGAGCTGGAATGGAAACAATACTCATGTTCTTGAAACCTCCTGTGGGATTGAATGATCATCTCTTCACACAGCTCAAGGGTCAGTCTGCTGCTTCTCAGCAGCTTTATTCCCAAAAGCCTTATTCCCAAAACCCTGTGACCCTTTACCAAAACCTGGGGGTGCTGGAAACATGCCTTCAACAGTGGAACCACACTCAGCAACGCAGTTCACCCCTTCATGCTGGCCATATGCAGACTAGTAGAAGGGCAGGAATAGCAGCCCTATTCCTTTCCAGCCTCCAGCAGATATTTTTCCATTAAAGCAAACCATCCAAATGGTTTTTCAGAGCTGCACACTTGATCTAGAAATATTGTGACAAAACCAACCTTTTAGAACTTGCTGCTATTTATAAACCCAAGAACAATACTCATGTAATAAAACTTTCCTAGTAGAGCTAGAAGAGGCACTTTGTGGGCAGAGAAGCACAATTCCCAAAACTCACATTAAGTGACTTTGGTGACTTCACCAAAAATCTTTACATCATTAGGAAACCAAACATATGAAGAAAACACAGTCTAAATCTGAGCCTTGGCCTAAAAGCAATGCTGCTGGCAGGAGCAGAGGGCAACATCCGATAACCACTTTCTTCTGGCTGAACTTGCTCCCACTACTTCTCTTCTTGAGTAAAGCAGACACCTAACCAAGCTCAGCAAGTGTTTTTCTCTCTAAAATCTGTTACTACTGTTGCTGATTATGATCTTGCCAATTTCTCCCTCGCATGAACAGCATGGTTCTAATACTAAAGTGCTGATTAAAAAATGGCACCTTCTTATTCACATCACAGGTACTTGAAGGAAAAAAGCACAAGATCTGTAAAGCATTAAAAACTTACTAATAAAGTAGACATCTTTGATGCAAACCAGTACAGTTTGCTGTAAGAGACGCTCCACTTACCAGTTCCCAAAAACATAAGAAAAGAAAGAACATGGCACAGCTGAAACAAACCACCTGTGACTACCCAGAAGAGTGGCTCTCAGCTAGAGAGCTAATTGAGTTGCATGAGAAACAAATCTTGAGAATCACATGGAGCCAGCAGTGACGGTGGGTTTCATCAAGAGCAACAACATGACTGTCTTCCTCAAACACACCACTTATCTGAGAAACACTCCTGCACCGGACACCGCTTGTCTAATTAGTATAGAAACATTTGAAACACTCCACAGAAGGACCTTCTTTGGTCACGTGAGCAATGCATGCAAATGCGTTACTTAAAAGTGTTGTGCCAAGTTCCTGTAATGCTGTGAAGAACAGTACATAGCACCTATTGTAAAAAAAAATCTGCTATGAAACCTATGGAAACATTTAAACTGTGCATGCCCTGTGTGACAGATAGATGGACAAACAGAATTGCAATTACATATTTATTATCTTAGTAAAAATATATATGAAACATAAGTAACCATTTTAAAATAGTACTTAGACTTAAAGGTACATACGTTAAAATGTATTCCTCTTCAGAAAACGTCAGAGCCGGAACAGATACACACAGTGAAAAGTAAACCAACTGAGACTGGGTTAAATTCAAATGAAAGGGAATCAATTCTTCCCCATACCTGAGGAGATATAACCATGGAGAAAAGCCACTTCCGAGGTATCTCACTTGCTGTGAATCAGCTCCAGCACTACACTGCATGACTGACTGCAGCTAAGTGCCTCCTTTCGCAGAATTGCTTGTAAAAGAAGGGAAAAGACAACAACCACAACCAAGAGAAACAAGAGATGCTTTGCTATAAAGCCTGTCGGCTTTCCCAACTGGTCTAATAAAACTCTTGCCCTCCAATTTTGTCTCCCAAGAGAAGTAAGAAGTTCTTATGAACTTGAGTCAAAGTATTTGGAAATTTGGCAACGTCTGCAGGAGCCAGCCTGCCAGTGTGGAAAGGAAAGGCTAAATCATTCTGCAGTGCCCCGAGCACAGGATTGGGAAAATAATTTTTATCTAACAGTGATTTTATTTTTCCGTCCTCGGGCAAGTCATTTGAAACACCAACTGACATGAGTCCAAACTCATCATAAGGATAGCTGAAAGCACATTAATCTGTATTTATACTAGTTAGAGATTAACAGAGCATTTAAAACAGAGGTCATAGGTAGCACAGGAGAGCTCAAAAACTATCCTAACTTGAGCCAAAGCAGACTGCCTCAAGGATGGAAAGGTAGAAATGGTCTACCTCTGTACTCACTCATCCCAAGCATTGCTTCCAGCTCCAGTGATTAATGAATATTTTTTCGTAAAATGAATTTGTATCTCCTCAGTATGCCAACCTGAAAGTAGAACCGTGTCTTCTCTACTAGCAGAACAAGCATAAAAAGTGCATAGATAGTTAAAAAGACTTCTAAAAGCCTTCATGCAGTTATGCTGTTTGCAGCAATCAATTAAATTGTAGGCATTTCCTACTTTAAAATAATTATTAATATAATAATAATATAAATATATATGATAATAAAATAATTTTCTAGTATTGGTGAAATGGAGTGGAAAAAGGACAAGGGGAAAAATACAAACTTTAAAGACCAAAAGATGAAATAATAGAGCAAATTCCAGGAAATTTTATACTGAAATGATGGAGAGCTTGTATCCCCACTTTGACTGATAACTGAGGCATCCATTTGAGAAGGCTTCCATTTTCAGAAGATACAATGGAACCACACACTTCCCCTCTTAGATCTAGTCAATGCTTATGACATCTTCTCAGAAAAACACAGGAATGCATAGGAACAGTAAATTCACAACTTCTGGTGTATTCAAATGGGCATGTTGCTGTTCTCCTAAGTGCAGCTTCAATAAACATGAATAAAACGAGCCCAGTGCTCTGTTCTCCCACCTTAATTGAGTAGGTTAAGACAAAACAGTTCTTTCCAACTTGAAGGCTTGTTTTCTGTAAGTTAAATACTTTAAATGAATGTTTAAGAGCAGCCAGATCATTGTGTGTGCCCGAGGAAATGTTTGGCACTGGCAGAGGCACAGGTGGAACATTTCCACCTTTTTTCTGAAGCAATCTTGGCCCTGGATCAAGACAGAAGAGTTTTCCAGCTCCTCTTGTGCTTGTAGTAATGTTCCTTGGAATCCCATCCTGCTGGGTCAGCGTTTCAGAGATTATATCAGGTTCAATCCACACAACTTCCCGCTTTCCATTCCCCATCTACATTGAACACAGGATTGCCAGCGAAGCTGGGTTTATTCTGTGGAAGTATTATCCCACTGTACCAAGCTTTCAGTTGGATCTGCAAGCTACTTCTCTATCCTTCTTGCATCATGTTGGTGTCAAAAACTGGATTTATGTAGGTCATTCCAATAAGGAACTAGAAATCGTTATGTTAAAAGAATAAACAAAAGGTACTTCATTTCATATTCACAGGTGAGAATAGATTTCTTGTGCCCTCTTTTAGCAAGATGATGTTGCTCTTGGCTAAATAGTTTATAAAACATTTGCATTAGTTAGAAATTAGTAATCAATGTTCAATAATTGTCAGTTTCCTGCATGTAAGCTAAAGTGCAGAAGAGAAGACCCAGAAGGCATCTAGCCCATAAAAGTGCACCATAAAGAACAAGAGACATTAGGAACAGGCTGAAACAAAATGTTTTTGTGTCTCTGGGGTATCCTGTTGCCTGTAAGTGGCCAGATCAGACAGCTCTTGCTGGGCTGCTCTCTCAAGAATACCTCAGTGCCACAACACACCAGCACAGGTGTTATGTCACTACCCCCATCAGGTTAAATCTTCATAATTAATTAACTCATTAAGGCATCATCTCTCTGTCCTTTTCTCTGCAGATCAAAACCTAGGAGCATCTTCAACAGGGTAGCACCAGGAGGCAAAGTGCATTTCTTATTTCCCAGAATTAACTATCATCCAATAAATGTGGGTATTCTACACAGTACTAAAACATGCCATGTTTAATTTACCTAAGGGTGTTATGGTTGCAAAATAACAGTTGTAACATAGGTCTGAATATAATATGTATATTTCATATATGTAAATATATATATGTAAAAGAGAAAATCGTTATATATCAGTATGAAAACAGAATGTATTTTTGAGAGAAATCTCTCTAAACACGCACAAACCGTAGATTAAAAATGAAAACAAACAAACCCAAAATTTAGTTATATGCATTAGTTATTTGAAACAAAGGAGGAGTCTGAGGCTTCTATGATTCTTGGTTTGGGTGGTTTATGGTACACTTCTAAATTGGTTTCTCATAGTTCCATGAAAAATTCCATCCCAAGTATTTTGGTGATTACACAAAACATCTGTCAGGATTAAGCACTATCAAATAATGCTTCTTTTCCAACTATTTCTTCATTTAAAAAGTACCTCCTATAATCTCCCTCTCATATGGCAGGAAGCCAGCCATACCCAGGAAGAGCAACTGGTGCCAGGTGGATTTCTGCCACATGTGAAAAAAACATGGAGTCAGTCTGCTTCTTTCTGCCGAGTCTTTGTAATTTCAAACATGAGTAGAAATCCGGAAAACTAAGGGTATTCAAGAAACTCCTTTACTGGTCATAACAAAATTGTAGAGAGATTATAATATACTTTATTGGTTTACTAAATATTGTCTGTTGATGTCTCCACATAATACTAAATTTCTGAGAGACAGAGAGTATATGCTAATGGATTAATAATTATTTCATACTAACATCTCTTTTACTAAAAAAATAAATAAAGTATGTTATCAAATAATTGTCAGATTGAGAATAGACAGGGTGGTTGTCGGTTTTGTTTGATTTTTTTTCTTTTTCCTTAAGACAGACTGACTAAAATCAAAATGAAAGTCCATATCAAAGTAATGCACTTCCCAGGTGAGAATTAACTTCCTGAGATCACTGACTGTGAGGAAACATCACCTTTTACCCGTGTCAAATCTCAGAGATATCTGTCTACTCTCCCCTTTATGTTGTCCATCAGTGCAGATTTTTTTCTTTTCTCCTCTCTCCCTCTCCCTTTGAATAGATTTGAGTCCAGTGCACCCCTATTCCTCATCAGTTAGAAAGATGTTAGGTGCTTAATTTTGGAAAGAGTAGTTTAAGCCCATAACCACTGTTCTGCACCTTAAAAATTTATTTGACTGTGTGGAAGCCAAATAAGAAAATAACAAACAGCTGTTCTTGGAGGGGAGGGATCCCTCTCTGCCTTGTTCTCTGTATTGATATAGTTTAGAAACCAACTGGTGCACATAGGTTTTCAACCTGTATGACTTCTGTAAAAAACTGAAGATATCCCTCCTGTGCAGCCTTCACAAAGCTCAATAGGCCTCCAAGTTTCTAAATCTAAATGAATAATCGCTACTTTTATCCTAATTGGGCAGATGGATTCAGAGGGCATATCTCACTTCTGGGTTTAATATCTCTTTCTCCTATTTATAATGTCAAAATTAGCAGAACAAATGCAAAACAGGAGGTCAGGAGGTGGGACTTGGTGCCTTTGGGGGAATGTGTTATTCTGCAGAAGTGGAGAGCATCTCTGTGCCCTACCCTCTGTTCAAACAGCCTGCATAGCCAGTCAAAGATATATATACACACAAGAAACAAAAATGTAACAGAAAGAGGGTGCCAAATGTACTGCATCCTTTGGGCAAGAACAGTAGCATCTCTCTTCCCAGCAAATTATGAAGATTAGCTTGCAGTTTCTTCATCACATCAAAGTTTCCAGAATTTTTCAACACAGCAAACTATTGAACTCAATCCTGTTTCCACTGAAGTCAGTGGTAAATTCCCAATGCAAACAGGAAAAGTAGTCTCGCTTTTGAGAAGGAAAACATTCCTTGGTGGAAAAAAATACCTCATCTTTAAACTTTCAAGCACTTGTCTGAGGTTTTTTGCTTAGAGCTGATGCAATACACTTTGCTCCTGTATATATAACAACCCCCTCCCAAACACACAAGATGGCTTGTATTGAGGCAAAGAAGAAAGTTTTGTTGAAACGTGGAGTTTATAAATGCAGTGTATGCATATAAAGAGTAGAGAGGTTCAAGAATTAGGTTCCTGCATGCTGATCTGAAGGCAGGCTGATTGTAAGATTTGGAAAAGATGGTGTTCAACATGATCATCATTAAAATGTCAGGATTTTCCTCCTGGATTTGTGCAGTTGCTTGGTGTGGTCATAAATGCTTTCATCAGCTTTCAAAACTAGAATGACAAGCACTGTTAATATTAAAGTGAAAGGAATATGGCAATAAGTAATGAGATTAAAATCCTTACAATTAACAAATGTTATTACATCCTGACATTAGTGATTAGCCTGGAGCTGTGGTGCAGGAATTTCTGGGCGCAGAAATTTCAGGGCAACATATGATGGTGATCAGACATCAGAATCACATCACAGTAGCTGTTCTGGCTTTTACATCAGCAGTAGATAGCAGGATATAGATTTCAACTAAAAATTTTCAAAACTAAATAAAAGCTAAAATCTGGTGTTTAATTACAAGTTATCTTTGTAAGAGATTTTCATCAATTTAATACAATCTGCAGCACATTTGGGCTGCCACACATACCCTGTTCTTACTGCATCTGAGTTGGGTAAAAACATTGCTCTTCAAATTAAATCCCAAATATTCACCAGCAGCATCTTTCCCCATCTCTCCCTTCCTACATCATGTCTGCTCCTCCACCTACTGCCCCCTAACTACTCCCCAAAATCACCACTTTCCAAATGAGTAGATCCAAAATCATGCTTTCAAAGATTTAAAACTAACCTAGCTCTTTTGACAAGAAACTGCCTTTTTTTTTTTATTTCCAGGTTTGTTATGCAGCCCTGCCCCACATTCGTATAAGTCTAGTCTCTTTGCAACATTCCCATTCACCTTCTCAGTAGCTGGCTGTGCAGAGAAAGGTCTGCACAGGTTGTTATGATCATACATGAATGGCATTATCTGTTAAAATATTCTCCCATGCTCAGTTTGATCATTCAAGAGTTACTCCAATGCAATTATTTATACTTTTTCATTCCTAGTCTTTTCTGACACAACTACACTGAGGATACAGTGTCATCAGTACATGCTTTATGAATCACTGATATCTTTTCAAAGACCTTACACAAGTGTTGCAGAGGAAACAATAAGGATGATGGAGAGATTTAAGTCCAGACCACAGCAGATTGCAGGTGTTCTCTCCAAACATCAGGAGAAAAGCAGCTGTCAGATGTTCCCATATGAGCACTACTGTACAGATTTGCAGCTGTCTTAACATTTGTAGGCACAAGTATTTTCAAATGAGGGCTTGCTTCACCAAAGTTGGAGTCTTCCAAGCTGTCATGATTTAAGCCCAGCCGTAAGTCAATTAGTTAGTTCCCCCCATGCCTACTTCCCCTACTCCCGGAGGGATGGGGAGGAAAATCAAAAGAAGTAACTTCCACAGGTTGAGATAAGAACAGTCCAGTAACTAAGGTATAACACAGATCGCTACTGCTACCACCAATAAAAATAAGGACAAGGGAAACAACAAGGGAAGAGAATATAACCGCTCACCACCCACCAACCGATATCCAGCCTGACCAAGCAATGGACTAACTTCCAGGTCTCTGCTCCCAGTTTTTACATCCTGGGCATGACATGCTGTAGTATGGAATACCTTTTTGGTCAGTTTGGGTAAGGTGCCCTGTTTTTGCTTCCTCCCGGCTTCCCCTCCTCTCTGGCAGAGCATGAGACTCGGAAAGTCCTTGGTCAGACCAAAACTGCCTAAGCCATAACTATAAACATTTGCGTTATCAGCGCTGTTCCCAGGCCAAAAGTCAAAACCACAGAACTGCACCAGCAGCTACTGCTGAACCCCAGGACACAAACAAAACTAAATAAATCAGTAATTGTTTGGAGGACGCAATACCAATCCAAGTCATGAACCCGTGTTATTTCAATTTTTGACAATGACAAGTTTATTAATGTACCCATGAGACTGAAGCCTGAAACCCACACTTATATAAGAAACCTTTCTACATGTGTCTCTGCCAGCTGAGCTCAATAACCACAGACTATTTGTGGGGACTTCTGTGTGAAGCTGTATTTAATGTTTTCTGCTGGTTGTCGTTTGCTATATAAGCTACACGATGACTCCAGGTACACCAAGCTGTGTGGGTGCGAGGGGAGAACAATGATCACACAGACTCTGCCTAGTTGCTGTCTTTTGTTTTAGCTGAGGCTTTAATTGCTTTCGTATTAGTCGCAAGTCATGACATTACCAAAATACATAGATAATCCCATTTTGACAAAACATCGCTGGGCTGCAGGGAAAAAGAAACTGGCTCTTTCCATAACTGAGCTGGTTGGAACTTCCAGGAGCAGCAGTTCTTTAATCTGAAAACCTGACAAGCAAAAAGAAATATCTTAAATATTTATTTTAATTTAGGAAAAATTTTACTTTGAAGTGCAAGGATCAAGACCAATTACTTGATTCCTAAATTTACTTCAGACCAGGTTTTGTGGTCACCTCATGGCTGGGATGAAAGAGAGCAGGGAATAAGTTGCACAAGAAGACAGGATCCCCAACCCCTCCCCACTCTTACTCTCCTATAGAAGTGAATCACTCTGGGCACAGGAAGTTGTACTTCCGGGACCATTCCCAGAAGCTCTGCCTGGGAACTTACATTTCTATCACTGCTTTGCCACATCTTCCTTTACCAACTAACACCCTACTAGCACTTATCAGCATAACTTACCAGCAGCTTTTGCTTTCTAATGGCCCCTTCCCCTGCTAGTGTTTTACACAGCAGCTTTAAAATACCAATACCACTACTGCCAGCAGACAGTTGTTCTGACAGCATAATGCCATGGAAATCATATATCCATAATAGTTCTGCTTTTGAAACAGAGCTCCCCAAGGAGACAGTGAACTCAGTGCTCTTCCCCAAACCCTCTGTGGAGCCTGAACAAGGCAAACACAGTACACATCCATCTGTGGTCACAACCTCAGAAGACTCACATGACACCGATGCTGCTGTTGGCTGATTCTTTCCAACCCAGTTGCACTATGTGTCATTTTCAGTAAGTAGCAGCATTTCATGGACTTTAAGTCATGTGCTTTTTATTTAGCTTCATTCATCTCTCTCTGTTCCTACAAGCCGGATTTTACAAACCCTCAGTTTTCCATTAAATAGTCTATGAACTTCTGTTTGCCTGTGCTGTACTGTAATTTGACAGTGCTAAGTAGAGGTTAAAGTCTGACCTGGAATATTTTAGGAGAGACTGTATTATTTGAACACCATATTCTTGTTATCCTGTTAGGAAGAAAGGTTACGGTCCAAACCCAGACCTTCCTGAAAATTGCTAGTTTACATGCTCACAGCCTCTCGGCAGAGGTTTCTCTGTGAAGTACATCACAATTCAAGAGACATCCACAGTCACCTGTTCTAACAAATAATCACCTGAACTAATGACCTAAGAAACACCCTTGAGGGCTTTCCAGGCAGCAGTTGCAGATCTTGGGTTGCTTATTACCAAACTGTGATTTACTGATAATGAACTGTGCCCTTTCAGATGGTGGAAAAATGTCACCAAGAGGTTGACTGGTGTGCAGGTTGTCCAGGTTGCTCTGATCCTCTTTGACGGAAAAGACAGACTATGTAGGAATGCCACAACTTCTCAGTCTTCTGACTCTACGACTAGGCTGTTGTCTCAAACAGATTGTAGGTTTTGTTGTTTTTTTTTTTGTTTGGTTGGTTGGTTTATTGTTTTTAATAAATGGTTTCCCCATCACTACTGCAGAAGCAGCATGGTTCTGAGGTGCAGTTGTCACCTACGTGCATGTTCTCATCCAAGATGACATGCAGGCAAAAGCCCAGACTAGCCTCAGTCTTGTATCATCCTATTAAATCTACTTCACCTCCTTCCCACAGCATCTTCAACAAAGTAAACACTCAAGGTACTTTGGAACCCATTAAAAGCAAATCAGTACTATTAGCACCATAATGACTATTAGTCATTAAGCACCACTCAGCACAGTGGAAAATATTCTGTAATGCATATCCTTGGAAAATTTTGCAACCCTGGATAAGTAGGAAAGAAATCAAAACAACAAATAGCTCTTAAAATTAGCTGACATTAGAGGCTGGCTTAAATCAAGGTGAATCTGCTTTCTCCTTTCTCACTTTGATTTACAAACTCCATATGTTTTTTTTTCACTAGTGATCAGGGTTTCCCAATAAAGCATTTGGTAATGTTGTACTTTTTGCCTTTCTTAAACACTTCTGGGCTGATTTTGTTAAGGACCTCAGCGAAAGATCCTCTGTGTATCTATATGGCAAAGCCTAACCAGGAAAGGCTGAGGACTGAGCTGAGGAAAACACCTCCCTTCTCTCTTTAGGAACAACAACTGAAGGCCAAGTCCACATTTAGGGCTCCAAAAAAGGGTTGGTTGCCATATGAAAATACTTAAGGTGTCCATGGCACCAAAGAGCAGCCGCATGTCAGATAAATGGAAGATTTTACTACATCTTCAGTATATGCCGTGGTATTCTGAACACACCTTTCAGCAAATCCGTCTTGATCAGTCTTGCCCTTGCGTTCCTTTGGGCATCAGAGTTGCAACATCCAAATGGAGAATGCAGCTTGAGGCAGGGTTCTTGCTAAAAACATCCCAATAAAACAGCACAAGAGTGTTGTACATGTAATTTTGGTGCAGAGGTATCATGGCAAAAAGCACAAATGTACAAACATGTATCACATGTACAAGCAGCCCATTTCCTTCACCAGCACCTTCCAACAGAGCAGCAGACAGGAGGAGGCACAAAAAAATTTAAATTACAAAAGTAATTTAAATACCAACAGTCTTGCTGTCAAGACAAAAAAAATATTATACTAAATCATATTAAAACTTTCCTGAAAGTTTTAATATGATTTAATATAATATTTGACTTGCCAAGTGTTCAAGTTTTTTTGAGACTATTTTATATTCTGTCTTATAACAACTCATGCATAAGCCAAGCTGAATGATGCCTGCATATCTTGATATTACTCTGATGCCATTGCTTCGCTCTTAATCCTTTTACAAGCCTTCCTAATAAATCCTGCCTCTGCTTCAGTCCCCCTTGCATTTTTAATCCAAATACACTCCTCCCAGAAAACAAGAACATAACTGGGAATTCAAGAAAAGCTCAAGGATCTGAGCACTTCCCTGGACTCATAACAAAAACTAGCTCACCAGACTACTCAGGACACAAAAGAAACACAACATGCAGAAACCTCCTTTTTCCCTCCCAAAGCTGTAAAACAACAACAGCAAATATGGATTTACTGGCTGTAGAGAAGGCTAGCTTTAGAAGGCTATTCATAGAAGAGCAATCTCCAAAATTTGAGTCATCCGTACTGCATGACAGTCAGCCACCATTTATTGCCCAGAACAATGTTGCATAGTGTTATGCAGTACAGCTTTCTGCAGTCACATCCAGCTTCTCAGACCTACAGCTGTTATATTCATTTCTGCCCTTCTCTGTAGCACAATCTATAGAAAAATCCTTTTCTTTCTCCTCCACCTCATCCTGTCCCTTCAGATATTTTTCTTGATTTCATTTAGTCTTGTGGTCTTCATGTAATATTTCTGGGTTTTCAGAGCTCCTCTACTCTATGTGCATGGTTTACATAATATCCCTTCAGCCTTTTTATGCAGAGCTGTGTTTGCAAATGAATGATTCACAAGCCTCATGCTGCTTTTTGTTTTTTTTTTTTCCTTTTTAGAAGTAATTTCTACTGGAAATCCAGAGTTGCAGTTTAGCCTCAGAGTCTGTGGATATCTTGTTTCTGGGGGAAATGGGAAACTTGAGGTTGAGCTTCCACTGGCAAATGCTTGTCTCACTGGGCGCTTGCCTGTTTTCAGGTGCCATTCCATCATGAAATCAGAACTGTAGGGATTAAAAGTAATCTCAGTCCAGTGTCTGCCAGAAGAAGCAAACTGGATTTTCCACTTTACTGAGAAGAGCCACACTGAGATCAAGGCTACAACTGGTTGAGAAGTTCATGGAAGTTACTGAATTGATGACGTCAAATTGCTCCATCACAGAATGCCTTTGACACCAAGTGAATAAAATGCTTGTTCTCAGCCTAGAACTGCTGACTTGCATAGCAATCATGTAGCCAACCTAAATGACCTTATTTGCAGAATGAAAGTTGACACAATGGGGTAAGCAGAACTTAGAGCAGAGCTAGTTCTGCCCGTAGGGACTGTAGTGAAGGCTGGAGCAAGGAAAAAGGTGCCAGTAGGAAAGGCGAGACCTGAATAAATTGTGCAAAGAACTGCTTTGAAAAACCCTGCCTCCTTACTGGGTGAGTTCATATGGGGAGGGCAAGGAAGATGTTGAAGGGGCGAGCCTGAGTCCTGGAAAGGGACCTGGTTTTCTTTGCCACTCCAAGGGTGGTAATGCCTGAGAGGTGGATTGTGGTGCTGGTTGTCTTCTCTGTGCTGATTTGTGCACTTCCCACACCTGTGGATCAGATACGCACCCCCTTGCAAAAACAGTGTTTGCCTCTCTTTGTTAAGTTTCTGCAAAGAAAAACTGTAAGAAGAGCTTTCCAGACACAACATCAAAGGGACAGGGATACTACATGGTTAAGTAGAACCACCCAGCAGCAGCTGACAAGGACTCAGTCTTTATGGACAGTCTGCTCCTAGCAAAGCTCATGGAAATCCTATTGAAACAGATGATCTTTCCAAGAATCTGCTCATTTTAGTTTAGCATAATGAGCGACCACCAAAATATCTTACATGTCCGACAGAATCATATTTTTTCCCCAATAAATCCCAAATAGCATATAATTCACTGCCCTGGGTTTATAAAGCACTGAAAGCAAAACCATCTATTTCAAAATATATTTTATATTTCCAATATTTTTAATAAAATCTGTATTCCCTAAAGCAGATTAGGAGAAGGTATTTTTTACCCTTCATTGAAACATCCAGATACTAAAACTGTGGAAGAAGCTTCCACAAAAGGCATACCAAAGAAATTCTTCACTCATCTCAAGGCATCAAAGACTTTAACAAGAGCCAGTGCCACACTCATCTGCAAAACAACTACGAAGATATACCCAAATGGCTCTCTCAATAATCCAGCTGCATTTTCTCAATGTAGTTGCAGATTATTCAGGTGTTCACACAGTTGGCTCTATTCCTACTTCCAACTAGATGAGCTTAAACAGCTACCACATCACACCCCAATGTGATGACTGATCAGGCAGCCAAAGAGCTCTTTTCCTGACTATAAAACACAGGCATGAAAGAGAGAGGCATCAACAGATTGCATTTAAGAGTATAATCTTTCAATTCTTCTGCCATAAGACTTGAAAGTTAATGATGCCCTGTGCTTCTCTCTGTCTGCTCAGGTGCAGGAACTGCAGTAGAAGGGAGAGTGGCTCGTTGTTGCAGATCTCTTCCCCTACAGCCTCAAGGCTTTCAGGTACCTGCTTGGGAATTTACAAACTAGTTTATAAAGTAACTGAAGCAATGCAGATCAGGGACAAATTCCTCATGTTCCTTCCTTATTTGAAGTCCTCTTTTTATTACATTAAATAATGATTTGCTGAAGACATCAAAACGAAGGCTGACATGGTAAGAAAGCCTCAACTTGGTTTTGTC
Source organism: Forpus xanthops (assembly GCA_032466535.1). Taxonomy (NCBI): domain Eukaryota; kingdom Metazoa; phylum Chordata; class Aves; order Psittaciformes; family Psittacidae; genus Forpus; species Forpus xanthops. Next base: position 109,440 of record JASSUY010033447.1, read on the forward strand.
ATCTTACAAAACCAGTTTAAAACTACTTTTTAATAAGCGTTTATAATCCTCCAAGCTTCTTCAGCCTAATTCTCCTTGACAACACAGTGTCTAGTTTCCAAGATTGTATTCGTTCTTTTGTCTGGTTGAAGAAGAGATGTCAGGAACAGTGTGTCAGACAATGATGCTTCTCCTTATTTCAGTGATGCTCTCTGGCAGAGAAGTACTTGAAGAGCATGAGATATGAACATTTAACTCCTCCCTTGTGCTGAGCCAGGGGAACCCAATTTTGGGTTTTCAGTTCTCTCTACAGGGAGACTGTCAGGGTGTTATGTGAGGGAGTTGAGGGTGGGTGAGAGGGAGGAAACATGGCAAAGATGGCAGGGAATATTTTTATCTACCCTCCCTGAAAGTTTCTGGCTGATGTTCTCCTTCAGAGCAGAAAAGATCCTCTCCCTGTTCCTGCTTACCTCCTCTAGATGAAGGTCCATCCAGCAGACAGGGCTCGGGAGCAGCTGAAGCTCTGTCGCTATGGAACTTGCTGTGGATCTTCAGCATAGTTGAGCCCTCCGTCCGAAGCTGCAAGCTTGGCAGTTACTGTCATAGCTCCAGCAGCTATTTTCCTTTCTGAGTAAAGGTGGGAAGGTTTATTTTCATTTACACTGGATTTACCTGATCCTTCCATCCTTACTACCTCTTCAGACTTCATTAAGCACTGCCAATTAACAAATATTTTCTGCATAAACAGTAAATAAAGAAAAAAAAATGATCATTACTCAGTCCAGGATGGATCTTGAAGAACATGGCAGGGGAAGGGGAGTCATGAACAACATGCTGGCAACTTCCAATTTTTCTTATTTTTACTTCTTTCCACCACCCCCCTTTTGCAATTAAAAAGTTAAACTAATAACCTAAATGCAATCTGATTAAATATATTGTGCTAACAAGCCTTTTAATCTAGGTAATTTTTTGTCTTGTACCAGAAAAATCAGTTTTATCAGCTGTAGCAAATAAATGCTGTGGTCATGGACAGAAATATGATTATTAAAGGGCAGATACTTATTGTGAATATTTCTTCCTTTGAATGCTCCCGTAAATATAAATATATAGAATACTTTTGGTTGGTTTGCCTGGCAAAATCTTGGAGCAGATTCTCCTGGAAGACTTGCTAAGGCACATGAAAAACAACAAGGTGATTGGTGACAACCAGCATGGCTTTACTAAAGGGAAATCCTGCCTGACCAATTTGGTGGCCTTCTATGATGGGGCTACATAACTAATGGACGGGGGTAGAGCAGTTGGAGCCATCTCCTGGACTTGTGCAAAGCATTTGACACTGTCTCACATGACATCCTTGTCTCTAAATTGGAGAGACATCAATTTGATAGGTGGAGCACTCGGTGGATAAAGAACTGGATGGATGGCCGCATGCAAATAGTTGTGCTCAATGGCTCAATGTCCAGCTGGAGACCAGTAACGAGTGGTGTTCCTCAGGGATCAGTGTTGGGACCAGTCTTGTTCAACATCTTTGTCGGTGACATGGACATTGGGATTGAGTGTGCCCTCAGCAAGCTTTCCGATGACACCAAGCTGTGTGGTTTGGTTAATACATTGGAGGGAAGGAATGCCATCCAGAGGGACCTTGACACTCTTGTGAGGTGGGCTGATGCCAACCTCATGAAGTTCAACCATGACAAGTGCAAGGTCGGAGCAACCCCAGGCAGAGCTACAGACTGGACATTACTGTGTGCAGTTCTGGTGCCCACAACATAAAAAGGACATGGAACTGCTGGAACAAGTGCAGAGGAGGGCCACGAGGGTGACAGGCTGAGAAAGCTGGGGCTGTTCAGCCTGGAGAAGAGAAGGCTGAGTGGAGACCTCATAGCAGCCTTCCAGTATCTGAAGGGGGGCTACAGGGATGCTGGGGAGGGACTCTTCTTTAGGGACTGCAGTGATATGAGATGACAAGGGGTAATGGGTTCAAACTTAACAGGGGAAGTTTAGAATGGATATGAAGAAGAAATTCTTTACTGTAAGGGTGGTGAGGCACTGGAATGTGTTGCCCATGGAATTTGTGAATGCTCCATCGCTGGCGGTGTTCAAGGCCAGGTTGAAGAGAGCCTTGGGTGGCATGGTTTAGTGGGAGGTGTTCCTACCCATGGCAGGGGCTTCTAAAGATCATCCAGTCCAACCTCTGCAATAAGCAGGGACTTCTTCAACTAGACTAGGTTACTCAGAGCCCTGTCCAACCTGACCTTGAATGTTTCCAGGAGCATCTACCACCTCACCAGGCAACGTATCCCACTGTTTCACCACCCTCACTGTAAGAAATTTCTTCCTTATATCTGGTATAAATCTATCTTTTAGTTTAAAACTATTACCCCTTCTCCTACCACAACAGGCCCTTCTAAAAAGCTTGTCCTCATCTTTCCTATAGGCCCCCTTTAGGTACTAGAAGGCTGCTCTAAGGTCTCACCAGAGTCTTCTTTTCAACACCTCCAACTCTCTCATCCTGTCCCATAGGACAGGTGCTCCAGGCCTTTATCTTTGCAGCTCTCCTCTGGATGTGCTCCATATCAAGAAGTATGAGACATTCCCTTACCCAAGTACCTTTTTGAAATTTGGAATAGGAGCAAATCAGATCACTGAAGCTGTGTTCAAGCCTAGACTTTCAAAATAACCAATGGGAAAAGAAAAAAATTAGTAGTATAAATAGGAAATTATTAAACATTTGGTGCTTTTGTGATGCGCTACTTGTGGGAATATAGCATGACTTTTGAAAATGAACATTTTGTTACTATTTCTGGTTATGTCTGAGTTTGTAGAGTTCTTTACTGCTGTGCAAAACACTTGGCTTCCTTTATCATTTGAGTACGCTCAGGACTTACAAAGAACTAAATAAATGTCTTGTTATTTGCTTCCTTAAGCTACAGAAACACCTGCAGCTTCAGGGGCGCCATCAGAGACCCATACAAGGACAAAGATGTCTGAAAGTTGATTGCTTTCAGATATTTATTCTTGCAATTCTTGTTGCAACAGCACACAGGTTGCAAGAGCATAACAGCTCTGCAGGTGGGCACCTCATCAGAGAGCAATTACTCATCACTCCACAACATCTTTGGGTGAGAGATTTGGACTTAATTGCAAATTGAAAAGGAAAGCTGCATGGTATGTACTTGAGCACCACTTTGCTCCATAGGTATCATAAGAAACAGAAAGTCATTGAGTGTTGATATCCAGCAGCAAAGAGATCCCTGCTCTTCCCTGTCTCACTAGCCTTCTGCTCCTGAAAGTATCAAATGGGTTCAACCAAAACTAAATAAAAGCAGAGCAAGTAATCTCTTCCAAACCTGACACCTAGCAACGCAAACAGTCATCTAAACATCCCAAAACAGTCATCAACTACAGTGGCAACTTGATCTTTCAAATTTTGCTAACAGATTATAACATTATCTCCCTCCCCTCAGCTTTTCACCTCTTACTTCCCAAGATTAGTATTTTTTCATGGTTTCAAAATTCTTTTGACGCCCCAAATCTAGCATATAGCTCTGACATCAGACATATTTGCTAACTATACGCACACAGTATGTGTGTATGACTTCAGGCAGCTCTTGGTTATGAGGTTAGTTTGGGGGTACTGTACACCCTGCTGATAATGAAGAGCAATTTCCAAAGAGGGGAGGTGCAAGGAGGGGGAGGATGAGGGGAGACTTTAAAAAGCTGTCTGCCCCTGTGATTTTCAGCTCTTTGAAAAAGCAGGAAAGAATAGAAAAGCACCCCTGATGTGTGGTTAAGATAACTACAAAGGAACTATTCTTACCAGGTTCCTTCAGTAAAATGAAGGGTGCTTTGATTGCATTTTTTGGCCTTGCTAATCTGACAGACATTGATGGATAATTTTGAACAGCCAAAATCTTTGTTCCAAAAACACTGACTTATACATGTTACACCCAGATGTTTTGTTTGGTTCTTAACAGATATCAAAGCTTTCTTTAAATACTTCAAAATTGCAGTTTATATGTTCAAGAATGTATGTATGCAGGGGAAGGAAAAGATACAGAGGAACCTCATTAAAAGCAACTTCAAAAGAATTATTTACACCCTCCAATATGGACACTTTAAATACTCCACCCACCCCCCTACCCCCAAAACAATTTGTTTCTGCCTAATCAAGTTTGAAAATTAATAGCACCATAATTCTTAATAAGCAATTAGGGCATTGAAGTCTACAGGTACAGGAGGTTGTGTGTGTCAACACTGCTATGCTGACTGCCCCCACCCATGCCTCATGGATGGGACAGGAGCAGCCCAACCTGCTGGACCAAGCCAGTGGTTGCCTAAGAAGGGATATCCCCAGGACTTGTAACAGCTGGCCCACCATCTCTTCCAGAGGAAAAGGGCTCCAAAAATCCTCCACTGGGATTCAAGAAAGGAAGAAATCTTTCATCTGAGAGCACATGGGGGAGGCACCCCTATGCCATAAGCAGTAGATCATGAATGAAAGTGAGCAATGCATGCACCATGGCTTTTGGCAGCGCTCTTCTTCCCAACAGTGCCCAAGCCACTACCATCAGAGAGCAGCTGAACAGGCACATGACTCTGAAAATAAAGGGCCAACTGATGTGAAAGTAAAGACAAGCAGAGAAATCAGACACAGAAGAACAAGAACAGAGGTGGCAGGTTTCATCAGGGACTTGGGAGATGCAGCACTGTGCAACTTGCAGAATTTCTGAGTTATTCAGAAGAGTTGCCTCAGCTTCATTCTCACCCAGCCCACTCCTGATGGAGGGAGCTTTATGTACTAGCTATTATGCTTTGCAGTCACTGCAGGATAAATTCAGTTAGGAGATTATTCATCCCTTTTTAAGGTAAATAAAAAAAAAAATCAGTAAGTACACCATTTCATCCCAAGATGAGCAATATTCTTCAAATTGGAAAGCCTTTTAGTAGGGAACCCTCCCAGTAGAAAACCAACCAATCAGACAAGTCGCAATGCATACAAAATGTGACAAGTATCAAGCCTAGCCAGAATTTCTGATCTGCCAGGAGTCAGAGCTAAAGATCTGCTGTTAAAATGCCGCTTTTTCTTCCCTACCAGATCAGTGTAATCAGTCACTGACAGAAGCAGGTATGAGATACTGCAAGAGTTAAAAGTATCACCTGGGCAAATAGGATCAGGCCGTTCCCTTGTGCCTGTTTACAATATTGTGAAGAGGTTGTTAAATACTAAAGTTGGGAAACTTCCAAAGACAGTTTTAGACAGTTCATTGGTGAGAAAGCTACTCAGCTGACTGCTCTTCTAAATTAGACTAACGTAGTCTGGAAACAAAAAAAAAAAAGGCATTGGCATTAGCATCAGTAGCATTAGCATCAGTAGCACCAGCCTCACTACGGCTGGCAGTGGCCCAAAGCATATCTTATGGTTATTCATCAAGTAAGGGCATATAGAGTCCCAGCATCACACTCAGCGCAAAGGCAGTCACAGGAACAGTGTCTGGGATCTAGCCGCTGGGATCTCAACACACAGAAGTCCATACAGCAACTTCAATTCCCCTTTTAATCTCAGAGACTTTTTCCACATTACATACAATATGATCATGAAGCTTCCAAATACAGCACAAGCCTCCATCCTGCACCATGGATTCCCATCCCTCAGAAGTTTCATGCTATGCCAAAGAAGAGCTAGAAACAGTCTACCCTCAGCACTCATGCAGAGCAGAGCAGTCCTTCCTCCTGAGACCGGACTAAGGTGGGAATGCAAGAACCAGGGGCATTTTCAAAAGGGACAGAGTTCTGAAGTTCTCTGGAGTTGTTGGGAGAAGTTTCAGTCACATAAAGGCAAAGACAACAGATTGTCCCCAAAAAAGAGGAATAACTAGAAAATATACTCTTTAAAAGACCTTTATTCTGGCTTCATGGTTACAATTCTTAAGTCCATTTATGCTTACAGTTAGATTGTTCCCAAATAATATTTCATATCTCACCAGGTAAACAGTGCATTCTCTATCAGTCTGGTGTACAAGAACTTTATAAAATACAGATTAAGTAGCTTATACTTCTGTACACTTTTCAGATTAGTTCGTCAAGATCACTTAAAAAGGCAAATAGGTTAATTGGCAAAAAAGTGTTGTTATATTTTTAATATATTAGTACAAAATGGCACAAAAGGAAAAAGGTCATTTTAAAGACTATACACATCAAATGTCTTAAACAGTTTGAAGCAGTTCAATTGATTTCAACTTCATTTCAAATACCACTCTTGAACTTGGAATTGAACTCGTAATCTTCAGCTGTATGAAAGACCTCACATACTACTTTGGCTCCGTTCACAGAAACCGAATCACAGCAGTTTCAGAACAGTGACATTCAAGTGTAGTTAGGAAGTTGGGAACTTCTGTTCTTCCCAGTAAGCCTAAGAATTCACAGAGCTTATTTTCATGTAGCCAAGCTCATTGATGCACACTTCAGATGCAAAGATACCAAACGTGTGCACAGAAAACACAATATTTCTTAATGCAGGAACTGAAATAAAGAATCCACATAATTACATCATCCACCCTGCTTACTTTTGTAGGAGGCTTCCAGGCATAAACATGCTCAATGCCAGGTGCAGAGATAAATGAAGTATCTAAAAGATTTCAGGCAAACTGAATGCTTAATTCAAAGGCTTCATTTATAAAAGAGATACCACACCAACTTCAGTAACCTACATCTTATTTTTGAATGACCCATATCAAAAGGCAGATGGGTGGGATGAAAAGTGAGCTAGAAAGACATTTCTAACTTAAAAATAAATTCTAAGATGTGAATTAGTTGCCTCAAGCAACAATTCCGGAGTTTGTTTTGGCAGCAACATTTAGGAATATCCCAAAAGATAATTGCCTGCCCCATCAAAGCAAAGTATCAGGATTTTGATTAGTCCCCTAAACCTTAAGAGGTTGTTACATTTAAGTTAATAGAGCAGTTTATGACTTTGTTTTTCTTCTGGTAAGACAGTACACACGTCCAAGAGGGCAGACAGTTATACTGATGGCAGTACTGAGAACATTACTTCTCAGATTAAGACAAGAAGTCATAAAAAAAGTAAGCATGATGAAGTACAGGACTATTATTTTATTCAGCTTCATGATGAACAAACCATGACTAGGAATTTCCGTTCATAATTTAAATACCAATTACAACACTTCATCTAGAGGCTTATCTTGTAGCTAACCACAGGGCGATTCCAAGAAGCAATATTCCAACAGCAAGTACAATGATGAGGATGCACATCTTCTTCCGGGATCTTTGCTGCCAATAGAGAAAAAAAAAATAAAACAACAAACCCAAGTTGACTGAAAACTGCACTACCATATCATAAGACTATTCAAATGCTTTTAAGGTCCTACTGTTTGTGCAACTTAAGTAAATCGTGTCCTTACTAACGAGTCATATAAAGTTGCTCAAGAAAAAAAGAGCGAAGTTATCCACAACCTACTTTTATGGCTGTATCATTCAGGACAATGATTTCAGTGGTATTTTCTGGCATACGTAATAAACTAATGAAAGAGAATGTAAGTAACATAATAAATGGATACAACTAGAACACTGATGGAAAGAACACGTGAGAGAGCAGGTGACCACACATAGAGGAAAACAGACAATCCGCACAGTAGAAGAGGTTAGGGTCTGTTAGGGAAAAAAAGAAAAGACAATGTATACACAGAAGAGGACAATAGCCTGCTATTTTAGACTTCTGGAAGATTAGCTTTGCATCAACTGACAGGGTTATTTTAAAGTTGTTTTTTTCAAGTTTAAGTGCAACGCGCTCGTAAGAAAAACCCAACACAAACACACGCACACAAAAGAAACAACAGAAAAGAGAAAAACCTGACTAGAGACTCAGAATTTTCACATCTCCCATACAGGTCTGTAAGTTGAGACACCAGAGCATCCAAGACTTGCAGCAGTCCGTCATCATTTACCTAAAGGTTACAGAATCTAAAGGTTTCCCTCACAGCAGGAAAGGAAATTACAAATGGGTTTCACAAGCTTGTGCTGATAGCCAAGCAGTAACAACACTCAGATCTTGGGATTCCAGGCCACAGCTGCAGAAGCAAAGCCAGGCTTTGCTCTACTCAGTCAAGGTTCTTCTGCCTGAGTGTTTTTTCCTGAACTTTGTTAGCATCTTGACAGGAACCAACCACCGTACTTAATATGCCAGTTACTGCCTCTTAGAATACAGTTCAAGGATGCATTCACTCCTTCTCTCACTTCTGAAATCAGCAGGCAATCCTTCAGACATATTGTCATTGATTTACTGTGCTGGCTTTACTAACGCATTAGAGGATTAAAAACCAAAAAAAAGTGCCAGGACTAACTCTGACTTAAGAGGGAAGATTTATTACTAATAAGATTATTTCTAATAAGTTTCAAGAATGTTCAACAGCAACGGCATTTAAGAGTATTTAAAAGGCTTTAAAAAAAATTGAGATTTTAAAACAGGTTTTTAGCATCAGGGTAGCAATTAACAGAAGCTGGATATATACAGCTTTGAGAAGATTTTAGACAGCAAAAATTGGTGCTAACTGGCAGCATGTTCAGAAGATTTCCCTGCTTATCTTCCCTAGTCCTCCAGTTATCTTTAAAGGCTTGCTCTCCATATACAGGAACTTTTTACTTCTTGAGCTGTAAAAGGAGAGGTTGGTTTGTTTGGGGGTTCTGTTTGTTTAGTTGGTTTTGATTTGTTTTTTAAACAAAGTTCCAGATGCTCTGAAACAGCCTGGCTAAATTTTACAGGAAACCCACAGCTTTCAGAGGTCACTGACTTTTATAGTGACCCAGAAGTACCACGGTAGTCTAATATAATACCATAGTAGTCTAACATAAACCTTTAAGGAAGTATCCAAGCCTTGAGAAAATCTGAACTGCAGAAGAAAGCGGAAGTCAAGACTACTGAGAAAGGACATATAACTGGCAGTCGGCACTGACATTACCTGGTAGTCTGCTGCTCTTGACAGCTGCTGGTTTGCTTGCTGCACGTGTACATCTGCATTCTCCACATTGGCTTCTATGCTGTCTTTATTTTAAATGGGAAGAGTTAAAAATTTTGGTCAGTCAAACCTAGCCAAAGGTTTGGAACGCTGAAATACACTTGAGAGCATACGTAATAGTTGCCCCCCAGCTGCTTTGTCTTCTCTTCATCAGTACACAAAGTTTTATACCTTGATTTATGGAAGTTTGGTCCATGCTATACTTATGAGGTAGAAACTTTTAGTACTCCTACTTTTTTAATTTTTACTTTACCCCCCCCTTTCTACTTGCACTCCAACTTCCTACTGACTACCCTCGCTCTGTTCAGATTAAAAGTCCTAAAGTGTACGAAATCAGAGGAAACGGACACACAGAACAGCCCAAAAGCCATGACTAATTTGGTATTCTATCATGCTGACAAAGATATATATTTTTTTTTTTATTTCTCCTTGGAAAATTATGAACAGGGTATGGGCTAAAGTGATAGAAAAGGATTTGAAAATGTATGCTGGACATAGACAACACTATGGCTTAGCAGCAGACTCACAAAATGTGTTTTCCAATCACATTTATTTAAAAGGATAAGCCTGCCTGCACGGGGGCAAAGCAGGAACCTTTGCTGCATCTGCACATTTATATCATTAGTTAAAACTGTAAAACTGCCCATATGAACTCCTATTTTAGGTACAAACAGTTCAAAATTCTGCTCAAAAGGACACTTTATACACATGAAAAACTACACAATTATTTAAACAACATTCTGAACACACTTCCTTATCACCTCAGTCAGTCTACCCATTATTAGGTTGCACCTGATTTGCTTTAGCATTGATATTCTCATTAGAGGAATTTTTCCAGCAAAAGGAAGTTCTACACTGCTGCTCTCCAGAGAAACGGAATAAAAAATTTCCAGACAATGTTTCAATTGGACTTACCTATCATATCACCTTGTTCATGGATCATCATTCCTAGGTCTTTAAAAATTTCATTGATGTCCATAATATCTGCCTGCATGGAAACAATCATTGCACTAATTGACATAACATATTCTAATATCTCTGTACATTTAGATACAAACACAACTCCTCCTCCTCCTCCTGAGTCATATCCATACTTTCTACACTAAAGGATAAAAAAAAGTTTACTTGGAAGTCTTTTGGTACTATGAGATCAAATTTACCATAATCAAATTACCTGAGAGTAAGTATGCGCATAAAGTACACTTCACATCTAAAAATGGGACCTCTCATTGCTGAGGGCTTGGCTACACATATACTTGCATTAGTTTAACTGAAGGGAAAGGCTTATGACAACTTTGCTTAAAAGTTACCCACTTAAGACAAATTAATAAAAGCATGTGTAGAAAGTATTTTGTGTTAGTTTTAGAGCACCTATTGAATTTAAACACACAGAAATTTCATAAGCACCACAATTTACAGAAATTACATGGCCAGGCTCTTGCACCTACATGACACTATCCTATTACCATCTGGTTATAATGAAATGACAGATGCCATGTTACGGTCCATACAATCTCTTCTTGACTAACAGACTTTTAGTTCAATTTACTGTAAATTAACATATGGGTGGCAAGGAAGAGATTACTGAAAAATTTATAGATAAAATGGATATTGCTACATGTGTGAGCAAGACTTCCTGACAAACTCTAGTTCCAGCATCTTTCTTATTGACAGTAGAGATGGATCTTTCTAAAACAGCTGGAAAAATTCATTTTGCCTTCACAGAAGCCTCTTGCTGTCAGTATTTCATCATGTGACAAGTTTTTTGTGTAGCTTACATCGCATTTTTAAATGCTTTTAACTTTTTGACAAGCCCTAAATTACAGAAATTTGAATGAAACAGAGTATCTCTGTATTTCTAGGAACGTTCAGAAAAGCTGCTTACAAAATGAAGCTGTTGAACAATACATTGGGAATGCCTGAGAGGAAAGGTATAATATTGCTATGTTTATATTCACCATTTAAAAATGGTCTAATGCACATTAAAGCTCTAATTTCACATCTAAAGGCAATTATTTGTAGTTTTGAAGGAAAAACACACATCCACAAACAAATCCTAACTCCACAAGGTTTATGTCTGTAATTACCATTCATGCCACTATAAAATGTTTTTTGCTTTGGAAACATTAAAAGCATACTCTGCTGTAAAAGGGCTTGCACTTACCTCAAGCTGCCTAATGGAAGATTCCCTCTCCTGAATAAGACGGAGATCATCTTCTGTAATTTCTTCATCTTGCACTTGTTGTGCCTGTGGTTGACTATCAAACAAAAAAATTCCCACTCAGAACAGACCAGGCATGGTGAAAAACCACTCGGAAGAATAAAATGACAGGTAATTACATTGTACATACTTTACATTATCGGTTAACGAAATGTACATTTTTACCCTTGCCTGTCTTGCTAGCAAGGGAAAAAAGGGGTCAAAGTCACCCCTTTGGTATAGAAAGCTGCCTCTGTAGCAATGATGTACATAGCATTCAGCTAGCTATCTGGAAATTCCAAGGGTAAATACAAAGGCAAAGTTTACAACTATCTGAGGCAAAAGGAAACTAGAAAACAAAAAAGAATCTGAGATTGAGAAGCAGTTCTCAGAGACTATGAAAGCAATGAGAGTTCACAGTTAACACTGAACCCGTATCACAACTGTTTTGCTCTATTTGCGGAGTGGACTCTGTTTACCTAAGCTTGGGTCTCAGAAAGCCCAAATACAGACCTAGGGCAGCTTAGGGAGATGACTAAAGCTGCAACATGGGGAAAAAAGGGGAGATGTGAACCATTCCTTCTCTTCCCACCTATCCCAAAGTCTCTTCTCTACACTTGCCCTATGGAAGAAAGCCCAACTGAACAACCTACCTCAACTCCCTCTAGAAAAAGACAATTGATGAGAAGAAATAATTAAGAAAAAAAATTGGCAGCTGGCTTCTCAGCAATCCATTTATTATTCTGAGCTAGATTAAGATTTATTAACAAATTCAGCCTACCTGTCCCAAGAGACAAGTGTTCGTTCCTTGTAGGTATCTTCAGGAGCACCACCCTACATGATCAGTGTTTAAAAGTATAAATAAAACATTATGGCCCCGAAAAAAGAACACTGTCAGCACTTCTACAATGAGTCAGTATCACAAGGTTTATAGTAAGTCAGCTTCTTACTGAAACGTGACTTAACATGTTCTCATCCTGATTATGCTATATAGCATATATAGTATTTGCATAAAGTTGAAATACAAGCAAAACCATTCAGCTCAGTAACTGCTAAAATTTACAAGTACAGCAATGTGTATTTGGCAGGGAGTGAAAAGGCAAAGTAGATATGCTAACAAGGAAAAGCTCAACATCTCAAGCTCCTCAGCATTTCTGCACTATTACTGCATACAAATCTGGCAAGTGATCCTTCCCTGCAGGAAAAACCTATTAAGAGGTCTAGCAAAAGCATTTTAAAATGTAATAAAACCTGCTTTTTCAAGATTACAGCATGAACCTGGGGGCAGTTCATGCCTTGGTGTAACAAAGGCAATGAAAAAATAACAATTATTGGGGAAGCTGGGAGCATTATTACAACTTATTTCAGCCTTTACTATAAAATCACATATAGCACACACTCTGCTGTATTTGGAGTCAGATATGAACTTCTGTAAGTAGCACTGTGGATGCCAGTTTGATGCAGAACACCAACACCACTGCAAACAGAGTACAATGACACATTTTTCGATACTTACAGATACCCTCGAGCTGGCTCTTACTCTGGCTACAAAATCTTTTTCTTTCTCAGCAGCTTGCCTTTGGAGTCTTTGGAAATTTGTTAGTGCTGTGGTGAACTCCCCAACAAGACGGTCTTTCTGTATTTTTCTTTGACGCTATAGGAGAAAAAGTTTTAACAAGTCAAATGAGCTCAGGCTTTTCAAGGCTCTGCCATTTAAAGGCTGCTCAATGCTAAGACATATATTCTTATTTGGTTTTCTAAATAGATGTAAGGGAAAGCTGTCTACAAAACCATTTGTACATGCACAGACAAACCTTTACTCTGGGATCACAATTCAAGGCATTTAAAGAGGAAACCAATGCTTTTATTTTAGCATCTGGAAATGAAAAATAGGCAGGAACAAGAAAACTTCTACCTTCCTTATTATCTGCTGATTGAAAAATCTTCTGGTTTAGTGTGAAATGTTTTGAACCTGCGGATGCTAAAAGGTAACTGAATGGGGAAGGGTGCAGAAAAGAAAGAACATGGCACTTCACATGTATTTTACATAAATACTGGAAATACATACTGAGCTGCATCCAGAAGCGGGTTCATATGCCCTCAAAGTGCATAAGAACTGGTACAAAAATACCTGTTCTAACCTTTCAGGCTTTTCTATTATTATTATTTTCTAAGAATGTAGGGAAGGAAAGAGAAATACTGGACACTCAGGAAAGGCTCCACCATGTTTCTGTAAAGACAAACATTACATCAACCCTTCCTTCCACGTTTATGAGAGGCTACAATTTGCCATTCAGCAATCTGTTATTTATGCATTTCATCAGGAGGTAGCTTTGATGAAGATGCTCATGATAAAAGAAGTAAAATTAAGCAGTAAACATCTCGCCACCAGTTTTCCAGCTCCAAGATAGAGAAATCATAAGACAAAACAAAAAAAATAAAAATTAAGCAACCCGAACATGCTTTGCCTGAACTAGAGGTTATACACCAAGACCAAGTTTTAACACCTGTATTAGAACATTACAGTTTGAAAGGATGGGCACACATGGATCACGGCCTGCTACTTGAATTCAGCATTTCAAGACAATTCATTTTCCTAAAGGGTCCTTGCTAACGAGCCACTGACCAGGCAAGTTGTCTGAATGACAGTAACCTGCATGCATTTTCAGGGATGCTGTCATTCTTCCCTTATTTAAGTGACAGATTTTGCAAGGATATGAAACCGTACAGTAGCAGACATCAGTATGCAAATGACAACAGTCATGTTAACTCCTGAAGGGATTTTACACCCTGGGAAAGAAGCCATTTAAAGACTTTACAAGTTGCTTCAGCAACAACTTCTGCCCACCCCTCTTAAAAAGAGGAAAAGCCTGTGCACAAGACATAGCACATATGCTGACCAGAGTTATATATGTACTGTGCATAATCACATTATTTGGGCTGTGCATTAACAGGAATGGCTGCCTGCCCTAATTCCTTGACTCTGGAAGCATCACTGCAACAGATTTCAAAGTGCCCAACTACCTGAAATCACAGGCACAGTGACAGGCACAGGCCTTGATCCCTGCCATTTCAGGCAAACTACCTCAATTCCTGATACCTAAAAACAACTTTGGGACAAGCACAAGCTGCAACAGTGTCCCTGTTGTGCAAATATGCAGACTAACTAAGCAGTGGTTTGAAAGCCTTGTGTGAAGCACAAAAATAGGCATGCAGAACTGAAGTCACCCAAATACTCTACATGAGCCAACATGATAGTCAAACAAGACATGCTCATTGGTTTTATACCTGTTCACTTGTTGCAGGCAAAGATCCAAATTCTTTGATGTGTTTGTCAGTTTCTTTGGCAAGCTGGTTGGTGTATTGCTGCTTCTGTTGCCTAAAACCAAATGCAAAGTTTCATTAGAGACCATTCGGTTACTTTGTTTGAATTTCACTGATTTTCAGAAACACAGCAGTAATAAGCATTTCTCTTAAAGTGCAGGAAGCCATCTTTACTCTGTTGTTCACTGTAAAGGTGTGACATCAGGGATTCCAGCTGGGACAAATGCGGAAGAAGGTGTGCTCCTCAGTGTGATAGCATCATTATCCACTTTTCAAAACATGCCTTCATGATCCTTTTGAGGCTATCAATAGTTGGAAACACCTGGTCATTTCCAAGTTAGACTAACTACAGGAAACACCATGAAAGCTTAACAAGAGAGATTTATATTCTCCCATGATACGGTAGCTGTGAATTTAGCTGAAAACTTCACTATTTACTAACATCTTTCACAGTGGTTGAAAAGAAGCCTGTCTTCAATAGCATTGCCTTTCTTGGTTTTTTTTCCGTCTCTTTGCTTTTGATGTTATCACACACTCCTTTATCAATCTTTGTATTTATTTCCTGGAGCAACTCAAAATTCTTTATCTGCTTTTGCATCCTCCTCCCCAGTGTATATAAAAAGGTTTTATCTGAAAAACTATTAGCAAACAATCAATGTAAATATTAAAATAACCAAATAACTCTTCAGATAAGTACCAACATGAAAGGAAAGACCAGATGTTCGGGCAAGTGAAAAATGGACAGATAAAAACTTTAAGGAAGCTTACCATAAATGTTACCTCCATAAAGAGACTGGAATATGTCCTTCACAATAGTTTCTGTCCTGTTTAGTTGTGAATTTATGCCTAGATTCTATACGGTTATTGCATAAACTGTGCATGTGAATCTTCACCTATTCACAGTCTCCAGTAGGATACCCATGGTGGATTGCACCTGAGTAACATTATGGGCCCTAAACTTAGGCTATTACAAAGTAATACATGGCTGTTCATGCAAAATGAATGGGATGCCTTTGGTCTAACACATACCTCCTGCTCCTATTCAATGGCCACAGTTCAGCATTAATCATGTTGAAAACTGTCATACCCAGGGTTAGCACAATGCATCGCTTACGCATATTTATGATCCTAAGATTAATGTGGTAAAGGAGTTTAATGGACAAAATTGTACCAGTTCATTAGATCATGAAGAAAAAGGGAGAACTATCTCTGTTAGTGGCATGCTAATGAAAGTCCACCTTCAGGCACAGCATCTGACTTGGAGCCTTATTTGACTTCTGCTATTTTAGTCCCCCAATATATTAATTACCTTGTGAAACTTAGATTTGAAGAGCTGACTGGAGTGAAGGGTACAGATGTTTCTTTTTTAAACAGTGATAGTGTCCTGCCACTTTCCCTTGGCTGAGGCTGACATACAGAATAGGTTTTACATATGTATTGATACTGCAAGCAATGTACATGGGCAAAACAGCTGAGTCTAGTTTACAGACTATCCAAGATTAATTTTAAAAGGCCCATCTCAACATTTAAGTTTCAAGTATTTCTCTATCCTTGCCTTTCTCAGAGAGATCAAGCACTTTGCTTAACAAAAAGCCCACCTCAACACCTACCAGGAGACTGTTTACAATGCAAAGAAATTAAACCTTTTCATGTGAAGTACTCACAGCTGTTGCCTCAACTCAGGTGTGTCTTGTGGTGTTCCAAGCTGATGTAGTATTCTTTGTATTTCAGCAGCTGTTTGTGAAGAGGAAGAGAAATCTTAATGGGGCATGGACAATTCCCCACTTAATTTTATGCATTTTTGCTTGACAAGTATAAAGACAAAAAAGTTGTCAGAAACTGACACTGAAGAGTTTTTCAACCTACTAACAAAGACTCCACTTATAAGTCCCAGAACAACTAGTGGATGTTTTTTGCCAGTCAAAAGCCCAGAGCTTCTTAGGCAGGATAGGGATGTATTCAAGTGTCTAGGCAGAAACAGACAATTTAAAAATCAGTTAAAAATGTAATTAGAATAAGTATAAATCCAGCCTTTTAATATTAATTGTTAAAATAAGCAGAATGATTCTTATGCTGGTTTAACCATCTTTTGTACATGTAATTTTGAAAAGCCACATTAAAGACTGCCATGAGATAATCATACACAAATCTTTCAGAATCAGTGCACTGATGAAGAGACAATGACAAAGGATTTAGGGGCTTATAGTACATTTAAAAAAAATAATAAGGTACCCAGGTTTAAACTGTAATTTCGAAATCCTCAGTTTTAAATGTGCGATACAAATCACCAACGACTTTTCAGTGCATTTCATAAAATATATTAGTTTTGAACTGCAAGAAGTGAAATATCATTGGAGTCTTATTTCCAGCTTAATATATACAACTATCACATGAGAAAGCAAGGAAAAAACCAAGACACTTCAAGGATATGCAGTTTATCACACTGCAAAACTATTATTCTCTATGTACTTTGCCTTTATTTAGCACCCTCACATGTTCTAAAACAAAATAATACATATGCAAAATATCTTCTTTTTGCTTGACCTCAGCAAGGAGTAGACTTGCCTTGCCTGTATTTCTGTGGCCCTCTCCAGGCAGACTGGTATACCACAGTCAGTAGAAAATATGATGGTATGTTATTATGTGTGATCCTCAGTTTATATATTTTTTTTCCTAAATACAGTTAAATTTCAGTAAAAAGCATCTCTAAGCAATGAATAAAACCTTAAAACAATCAAACAAAAAAAAAAACACAGACAAAATAATTATTTTTCCATACACTGTGGAAGAGATGTGTAAGAGACAATTTCAGTTATAAGGAAGTTACCTGTGACCTGTGTTAAGCAAGTAGATAGAACTGGAATTCCTTAGCAAGTTTTTAGTAATACTATTAATTCTAATTTTTGTTTCATAACAAATTTCCAGTGAATTAGATAACATTGGATTTTCTACACTGCTTTATACAACATCCCAATGTTGACAACTGTTATAGCCAATTCCTTCTGAGCACATCCAGGTAATGAAGATATCAAAGAAAGGGAAAAGTTTGTACCTAAGTTTTTCATGAGATAAAAGTCAAATACTTCAAATTTCTTTGGGGGAATTGAGTGGACATAAGCTGCTAGAAGAATTACTGAAGGGAACAGCACAGTCAGATGGGTTTCACACAGAGTGTATTTTTATTTAGTTGAAAAGCACCAAATCATCAGTGAAAACTTTAGAATTCTGCTTACAGTTGCCCCCTTCCACAAGCACCAGCCCTTTCCTGAGTGGTGCAGGCCTCCTGCCTGCTGGGACTTGGGAACTGTCCAGTCCAGCACACTTCTCCTTGGCACCTGGTGATGGTTACAAGTACTGATAAACACAGACACTGGGCAATTCAGCCTTCTTTTTATGTTCAGTGTAATGCATTGTTTTCACAAAAAAAAAGAAGACAACTGGCTGGCATTATCTTTGGCAGAGATAGCTGGGTTTATTCAGGCTAGAGAAGTCTAAGGGGAGATCTTACCATCATGATCCAGTATTTAAAGGGCAGCTAAAAAGGAGATAGAAACTCCCTTTTTACAAGGAGTCACACAGAAAAAGATGAGGGGTGGTGGGCACAAGTTACTCCCAAGAAGATTCTGACTGGACACAAGAGGAAAGTTTTTCACAATGAGAACAATCCACCAGTGGTGGATTCCCCAACACTAAACACTTTTAAGATTCAGCTGGACAGGGTGCTGAGACATCTACTCTAGGCCATGCTTTGCCTAGAAAGGCTGGGCCATATGATCCCTGAAGTCCCTTCCAACCTGGCCTTGTATGAATCGAAAATATGTAAAACTGAACATAAATTATCCTTTGTTTGTTCCAAGGCACTGTCCTCCCTAATTCAAGAGCCAAAGACCTGTGATTCTATTTGTATTTTTACAGGGAGAAATCAAAAGAACCAACCAAACAAAACCCCAAAACCAGCAACAACATCAACAACCAAAAAACCAAAACCCCAACGCAAAACAAACTGCAAGCAGTCTGTTAACAGCCACTTTTCACGCAGAAAAAAGTATCGGTGTGCCCTATCGCCACCTAGAGATGTATTACTTAAGTGCAAATAAAGAAAATACAGGGTTTTGTTTTAAATAAAGGCTCTCACTCGAATAATTCTCTGAAACAAAGCTTATACTTACAATATTTGCATTTCCAGTTAGGTACACATCCCTCCTCTAAAACTGAACACAAGTAGATAATTGAGGGAAAATTAAAAGCCAGCAGCACATTGCTATGCAGCAACACAATTCCAGGCAGAGGGAAGTTCATCCCAGTTCAGGTCAGGATTTAAGAATGCAGCGCAAAATTAAAACACATTTTACCAAAAAGTCTATAATGTCTGCATCAGTATCACAAAATATTAACAGAATTTCAAATCTCAAACGACAAAAAGAGAAAAAAAAAAAAAATCAATTAAAGGGGAAAAAAACCTAAACAAGGCACCAATTTTTCTGGCCTTCTTTAAAGTGAGTGCTTTCCACCTTAATCTTTCACAATAAGGATATTATTCAGAAAAAAAATAGCATTTCTCTTCTAATTTTTTTGTTCATATGAAGTACACTGCACTGAAAAGTGAAATACTGCTTATTCAAGTAAGTAAATGAAAAAAAAAAGGTGGAGCAGTGTAAGTACAGCTGGGCCAACAATCTTCAGCAGCACTCCTGAGGCTGTTGGCGTAAAAAGAGAAAAGCAAGCTAGCAGGATCAGTATGACACAGAAATATTAGAGAAGCTGACCTTCCCAAAATCTTGATTTACACTACACACCTGCAGATTGATGAGTTAAAGAAATCCGTCCTTTGTACTCCTTCATATTACTATAAACATAATGGAGCGTATACACGATAGAAAAAAAAGTAGTTCTTTATGGTCTTCCAGTTTTTTTTTGGTTTGGCTAGTTTTTTTTTTTAACAGATTTCTTACTGCACCTACTGCTTTTTCAGACATTTGATACAACACATATATATGATCAGAAAATCATCTAAACCACAGGTATTTGTCCAGACTCATGAACTCATACTGCTTTGCTGATAAAAATAAAACTTTAAATAGGCAATAAGACACTACCACCTATATCACAGATGTAAGGTGTCTTGTTCCCTCATACATATGCATAGCCATCCTGCAGAATTTGATTCAAAGCTTCAAAACTTCTTAGATAAAAGCAAATATCCCTTCCTTTTCTCAAGGGAAAAGAAGAACAGCTTTAATCTCTCCTGAAGGTTAAACTGTAGAAACACCTCTGCTGGCTCCCTCTAAAGCCCCATTTGGGAAACAAGCAGGGAGAGGATTCTGGCAGTGAAGGGGAAGAGCAAAACTGCGAGAAACCTGGGATTCTTTTTCATTAAGCAAAGACTCCTTATTTTCCAGCTTCACTGCTGATGGTCATACTTATAAGGGTATTGTCTCCCTCATTTAACCAGCTTTTTCCCCCTGCACAAGAAATTCATGTTGGCATGTCAAGGCACCTGGCAGCTGCTTTGGTGCCTCTCAATCCATCAGTAATGTTCAAGTTTCCCAGAGAACCAAAGGCTTAGGCCCTACTCACAACATCCTAGTTCTGCACTGTAAACATACTGGTAACAATGAGGGACCAAAGATCAGAGCACAGTTTTGATGGCTTCCTAGATTACCTCATCCTTCAGGTATTCACCCTTCCCAATTCTTCTGATGTCCCAAGGAGCTTTAAAAGACAGGAGCAATACGACTACCAAAGGCCCCTCCTGGGCATTACCAATCCTGTAACAGCATTTGACCAGATCTTGTGCATGATTTTAATCCATTTCAGTGCAGTCTGACAGGTGCCTTGGGTATGTCCAGCTAGCTGCTGGACTTTGCTCAGGAGCTGCAGAAGGGCAAATACCGTGTTCATGCAGGCGTTCCGCACCAATCACAAGGATATAGCAACACCCTCCATCAGAGGCACGCACAGTCCTGCAGCCACTTCTACACTGAAGATCAGGGTAGATGTTTGCATATAATGAAGATCCACAGCTCTTTCAGGGCTCATACTGAAAGCTGCAGTAGCTGTACCTTGCCAGCTTTGGGCTGGCTATGAGCCACCACAGAAGGCAAGCTCTCACTAGGATCTGGGCAGCACACAGATCAGGGTACATGATACCATGCAAGCAAAGTATATTTTCTTCAAGCTATTGCTAGCTCACATGCAAAAGAAAATAATCTCACTTCTTCCACCTGAAACTTAGTCTTACATTATAAAGAACCAATACTGCCTTAGTAAAAAGACTTTTAATTTATCTTTGTCACATTCCTGATCTAGATGTCATAAAACATAACTTAGCTGATGAAAGCTATTCAGCTACACTCAGGTCTGTCACATGCTCAGGAACAGGTCAGACACGGTTAATGATGAGCCAGAGAAACAATTAAGACCTAACCTGAATTCCTACAGAGAAAAATATTTAAGACTCAGCTCATATTTGCTTTTACTTAGCCAAACAGTTGTTCCATTTCTAATCAGCATTCCCCTCTAGTCAGAGAGAGAAAAAAAAAAAGGGGGGAGGGGGCACAGGAACAAATACTCATATATAAGGCTGCTTTTCTCAAAATGACTTACAGGAGTAGCAAGATTCATAGTGGAAATATTCACATTTTTTTAACAGGTAGGAGGATTTGCGAAACATGTTCTTCCAGATCTGCAATATATACTGCTTTTTCCTTAGATAAAAATGTATTTCATATACTGGATCACACACTGCCCTTGCTTAACAGCTGGCTTTTAGCTGGCTAGGAAGAAGAAAGTTTCACCTCCTTTCTCCTTATCTTTCCTTGGTTTTCAGCTGGCTCTGCAAGGCTGTTCATTACCAGAAGTACAGCCATGTTCACGTAACTGCTCCTTGGACATGAAAATATTTAAGATCACGCAGGAAGTTTCAAACTTAAAATAAAGAAACAAGTAATTTAACACAATGAAGGCCAAAACATAAAAAAAACTTCTTGCCTCTAAGAACATAGGAGCAAATTGTCTTATCCCCAGCTGAGAATCAGTATTCACTGTACAGGCTGTTACATTACAGTACTGTTGCAGAATTAAAGGTAAAAATGACCCTTCAGTAAAATCCTATGTTTGAATGTTTGAAAGGTAATAAACTAAAAGGAGGGAAATGAAGAAGAGACTGTAAGTCACTGACCTTCTCTGGCAGGACTGAGAAGGTCTAAGCACCACATTCACCCCTAGCATAAGACAAGGGAAACTGAGGATGGTCTTTGAACACTTATCAGTAACTCAAGCAACAGGAAACGAGCTTTCCCAGGTTACCTACAATCAGCTATCTTCCTATCTCAACCTCAATCCTATTTAACATATGGAAAACTGAACTTTAAACCCCCACTGGCCATGACCAAACTTCATGCAGCTTCACAGCTGGAGAGTGACATAAGTCAAAACATAATCCACAGGGTTCTAAAAAGAAGGGCACAACATAGAAGCACAAAACCAGGCAGAAAAGCATATTTAATAAATGCTACTTGTTACCCCTCTGCAGCCTGGAAACTCACTTCCTACTGGGATCCTGGAGACTCTGTTACAGCCATCCAGCTACAGTTTCCTTCAGTGCTACAGTCCAAGCCAGACCCACCCCCTTGTGTAGTTTCAGGAAGCTACAGTCTAATGCTTTCACAGGAAATGTGGCACCCATTGGGTGTGTATGGAAAAAACACCAGCAGCAACATGAGTAACTAACACCAAGGCATTGTACTGCAAAGGACAAGAACCAGACAAGCAGGCAAGGCAAGTACAACGAAACCTGCCCTTCAGAACAGCAAAATTTGGGACCTGTCACAGGAAGGAGTAGCAAGGCAGTGTTCGAACCAGCAGCTACAGCTGCTCCTGAGTATTAAGTGCAATGGTGAAGATACCCCCCATGTCTTCTTTTAAATATGGACAGATAGTTTTAGTCACTGCCTAAGGTTCACAGAACTAAAACAAATAATGCTGATTTAGTCACTGATTTCCAGCCATATTCCTAGCTCCTGAACCCAAAACAGAATAAATAGAATAAGCAAAGCATTCCTTTGTGGCATCAAATGAAAAGTCTGCTCCACATAAGGCTCAGGTTCAGCTATGGCTTCATGAGACAAATAAGCACTGAATCCACTACCAGCACAGTCACCAGAAATGCTCAGTCTAAGACCTTACACGTGCTGCAACCAGTTGGGTAACTATGAAGAAACTTCCTAGCTGTTTCCAGCTGAACAAGTGAGTCAACTGCACATCCAGTTGCAGATTAAGTCGTGTGGAATCTAATAAACTTCAGAGTCACTTCAGAGCAGGTTACTGGAATAGAGGCATTATTTGTAAAAACTACACCACATAAAACTGCTCTTGCCTGGGGACAGCAGACTTCCTCAATTTATTCAAATTCAATTCTATGTGTTTCTCTTCTGCACATCAATAGAGGGTACTTGACTAAAGATGAACAGAGACTGCAAAAAATGTTCCTGAATCAATGTTTTATGAAAGCTGTTGCACGTAGCAACCTAAGGTAGTTGCAGTAAATTCAGCAGATACACACTTAATGTGTAAGCATAAGTTCCTCTTCAAAGCTTCTAGTGTTGTTTACAGTACAGTTTTAAATAAATCACAATGGCACTGTGCTAACCCTACTTTAACCAAGAGGAACAGTTTACTAGAGGAATCGAATCTAGGACACCAGCTTAGCAAGCTCACCTAATTGGAATCAAGTATCTAAAACCATCAATAATTTAGTTTTAAGTTATGTGCTTTGTTCGGTCTTAACGTATAATACTAAATATTCTAGAAGATAACACATTGGCACAGAGGAACAGAGTAACTGAAGTATGTGTGGGAAGGAGAAAATAAAATGAAGATGGAGATGAAAACTGTCATCAGAACTCTAAGGACTAAGACTCATTAAGCATGGAAGAGTGGGAAAACACAGTCTTTTACTCTTTCCTGTTGGATTTTATGAGGGCTTCTAGCATTTCTGAATAGAATCATGCCCCCAAGTGACCAGAAACATCACTAACAATGCCTGGAGTTCAGGATCTGCCTTCAGTTTTTCAATGCTATCGCAATTATTCCATGATAGCATTCTACCATCTGCAATGGCCTTTCAAGGGCACTGTGAAGTGGAACTGAAGTAGCGCCTGTTCTTTTAATGTGGGTGTACAGCACACTAAATACACATTGCGTATGTGCACAGTAACAGATCATGGGATAAATTGCTACTGCACAGCCAAGTGGAAATCATTAGATCAAGTTACAAACACTTCTTATTTAATATCTTAAGGTGTTCATGGTGACTCTGTGAAGCACTGAAGCCTGAACTCTTCTCTAAATAACACCAGTAGCTTATTAAATTATGAAAACGACACAGTTCTGCAGTAAACAGTAACTGCACAAGCATCATAAACCCAACTCACCTACATGAAGAAAGCCATTTTTTTTAAGAGATCAGATCAACACAGGAAGCTAACTCAGGAGCTCTTCAGTCCCCACCTTGCTCAGACTATTAACTAAGGCAATGCGAAACTGTAGGATAAGGAAAAAAATCTGCCGACACTGACATAGACAGCATGCTGAGGTGCACATGGAAGACCCACTTTCACTGTATTCTGCTGCTAGCATCAATAAATCCCTGTCCCTTTAATGCAGTGTCACCCACATAAGACATTGTTTCATACGGCAATTTCCACAGAAATAAATATTTTTAACAACGAGAAAAACACCAAAAAAATATTAACAGCACACCCTAAATTCATTTAAAAAAAATTAATTAAAATCTGTGAGGCATACTACGTTAAGAATATATGCCACTTTATGCAGTACAAAGCCCTTAGAAACAGCATGCAAATAGTTTTCAGAAATTGTTTCTAAAAGAACTGTGAGCTTCATGACCTCACCTCATTTACAAAGACCTGGATAGGTGAGCTGTCAATAGAAAGTTTGTGGGTGAGGGTTAAAGGGACAACAGCAATGGGAGACATTATTGTGGGGATCTGTTACTGACCACCAGACCAAGAGGACCTGGCGGATGAAGAACTCTATAGACAGATAGGAACAGCCTCACGCTCGCAGACCCTTGTTCTCACGAGGGGCTCCAACCACCTCGATAACTGTTGGAGGGATGGTATGGCCCAGCACAAGCAATCCAGGAAGACAAGTGTGCGGAAGACAATTCCCTTCTGCAAGCAATAGAGGAGCTGACAAGGAGAGGTGCCATGCTTGACCTCTTCCTAACTAACAGTGAAGGGCTTGTTGGAAATGTGATACTCCAGGGTAGCCTTGATTGCAGTGATCATGAAATGGTCAAATTTGAGAGCCTCAGGACAGTGAGAAGAGTGTGCAGCAAGCTCACTGCCATGGACTTCAAGAGAGCAGACTTTGGCCTCTTCAGGAACCTGCTCAGTAAGATTCCATGGGATATAGCAGTAGAGGGAAGAGGAGCCAAAGGTTGTTGGTTGATATTCAAGGATCACCTGCTGCAACCTCAGGAGCGACACATCCGTAATAGAAGGAAGTACTGCAGGAAGGCCTGCAGTACTTGGTGTCTGATGACACCAAGCTGTGTGGTTTGGTTGATATGTGGGAGGGAAGGAATGCCATCTAGAGAGACCCTGACATGCTTGTGAGGTGGGCTGATGCCAAGACTTCCTTGGATGGACAAGGAGCTGCTGAGGAAAATTCAAAGGAAAAAAAGAGACTTATAAAAGGTGGAAGCAAGGGCAGGTGGCCTGGGAAGAACACAGGGATGTTGTGCAGGAAGCTAGGGACCAGATTAGGAAAGCTAAGGCCCAGTTAGAATTAAACTTGGCTAGAGATGTGAAAGATAACAGGAAGGGATTCTATAGGTACATTGCAAATAAAAGACAGGCTAGAGACAAAATCAGACCTCTTCAGAAGCCATCAGAAGAACTGGCTACCCCGGATTTTGAGAAGGCAGAGGTTCTTAATGACTTCTTTGCCTCAGTCTTCACTGGCAAATGCTCTGACCACACCACTCAAGTCTTGGAAGGCAG